>JAGSMR010000003.1:8102500-8321291 GCA_029286605.1 Sericinus montela | reverse complement strand
TTTTCAATAACAACTTTACAGTAAATTTCCGCAAAGTAACGCCGGAGTCAATTAAATACTACAGTGTTTAAAGGTTAAGACTATTTAAATTTTCTGAACTACAATCCCCTAGAGAATATTTCAAACAAGGCCGTGGACGTATGGAGTACCCACCGGTTTTCATGGTGTCAGCTGAAAACCGCTTTTACTACATTTTCTCGGGTCTGGGTGTTTGTGATGGCGTCGTTGTTTCTGATTTGAGACCACGACCACCAGATTCTACGATGAGTATGAGAGTCTCATCGTAGAGTCTACTCGCTTGAAAATGCCTTGTTTTGAGGCGAAACACGTGTCGCGTTTTCGTTGATGGTATATGTTACCTGGTTTGAGTGTAGTGGAGGTGGTGCATACAGTGGAATTAGTGCACGCATCTGAGGGAGGGAGTGTGGTGCTCTTCTTCTGTTCGGACCAGGTAACATTTACCTTTTTTTTGTATTTGCATGCGGAGTGTGTAGTGTGGTAGAGCCACGCATCAGCTTTTGTTGTTGCATGAATGGGCCAGCTCGACCGGGGAAGTACCACGACCTCACAGAATACTGCCGTGAAGTAGAAGTCTAACAAACTTCTGCGTTTCGTCTGGTGATTGAGGTAACCGAGGCCCACATATCCCCTTCTCCAATCTTGGGACTTAAGGCCGGCATCGCATCTCCTATGCCTCTGGTATTAGGGGTGTTCATGGGCGGCGGTAACCACTTACAATCACGTGAGCCGCCAGCTCGTTTGCTGGCCTTTTCTATAAAAAAAAAGTGTTGCGAAGCAACTTTTTCAATAACAACTTTACAGTAAATTTCCGCAAAGTAACGCCGGAGTCAATTAAATACTACAGTGTTTAAAGGTTAAGACTATTTAAATTTTCTGAACTACAATCCCCTAGAGAATATTTCAAACAAGGCCGTGGACGTATGGAGTACCCACCGGTTTTCATGGTGTCAGCTGAAAAACCACTTTTTCTACATTTTCTCCGGTCTGGGTGTTTGTGATGGCGTCGTTGTTTCTGATTTGAGACCACGACCACCACTAGATTCTACGATGAGTATGAGAGTCTCATCGTAGAGTCTACTCGCTTGAAAATGCCTTGTTTTGAGGCGAAACACGTGTCGCGTTTTCGTTGATGGTATATGTTACCTGGTTTGAGTGTAGTGGAGGTGGTGCATACAGTGGAATTAGTGCACGCATCTGAGGGAGGGAGTGTGGTGCTCTTCTTCTGTTCGGACCAGGTAACATTTACCTTTTTTTTGTATTTGCATGCGGAGTGTGTAGTGTGGTAGAGCCACGCATCAGCTTTTGTTGTTGCATGAATGGGCCAGCTCGACCGGGGAAGTACCACGACCTCACAGAATACTGCCGTGAAGTAGAAGTCTAACAAACTTCTGCGTTTCGTCTGGTGATTGGAGGTAACCGGAGGCCCACATATCCCCCTTCCCCAATCTTGGGGGGGGGGACTCTAAGGCCGGCAACGCATCTGCTATGCCTCTGGTATTGCGGGTGTTCATGGGCGGCGGTAACCACTTACAATCACGTGAGCCGCCAGCTCGTTTGCTGGCCTTTTCTATAAAAAAAAAGTGTTGCGAAGCAACTTTTTCAATAACAACTTTACAGTAAATTTCCGCAAAGTAACGCCGGAGTCAATTAAATACTACAGTGTTTAAAGGTTAAGACTATTTAAATTTTCTGAACTACAATCCCCTAGAGAATATTTCAAACAAGGCCGTGGACGTATGGAGTACCCACCGGTTTTCATGGTGTCAGCCGAAAAACCGCTTTTACTACATTTTCTCGGGTCTGGGTGTTTTTGTACTTTTGTTGTTTCCGATTCTATAAATAAATAAATAAATATCTTCACGCTATGCCCAATACAGGGGTAGACAGAGGTCTAGTCTAGACAAATAAGTCCCTTTGACCCACTTTCCACCGAAGATAATATCGGGATAACGTGATAGGTGGTGAGCCCGTCGTCGTCTTTATGTCCAAGTCAACGATATAATTTGTACATAAGTTTTAAATAAAACGATTTTCTTTTATTTTACAGCATCCGTGGTCAAGGGGGGGGGACAAAAAAACCTTTGTATAAACTAATTAAAAAAGCTATAAAATCCGAAAATCGTTTTATTTAAAATATGTAGTATTCGCGTAAATACAACAAATCATTAAGTACATAAGGTTTTAAAAAACCCATTGGCACGAGCCTGCCACCTGAGGATCGGTCTCTTGACTCGAAATTTCGACCACCCAACCACTCGGCTATCGTGACTTTTAAACCATTGTTCGTCGTTTCCGATCGTTCTAAATCGCTTCCGATTATGACAACACATATACTTTAGCAACTTACCTTGATATCAGAACAATGTATGTGATTTCGTCATTATGTATATGTCTCTATCTATGTCTATGTAATTAATTTTTAATTAACTATATTACATATTTGTCAAAAACAGGTTGTTTTACAGCTTGTGGCCGTCATTTTCATTTCATCATTGTAATACATACGACACTGTATGTCCCTGGACGGAGCTACAGGAAATGAGGTGTGTTTACAGAAGCGAGCGAAAGGTGGTGACCGAGTGCTCCGACAAGAAATGATGACATGACACACGATTGGAGAAATGTTGACATATTGCTAGGTTTAGCACAATACTGCGATCGTACGGATTATAGTATAGTGCTAACCCTGATTTTGATTTTAAATAATATTGATTTTATTAAAAAAATACTTTATATATGACACGATGGCCGAGTGGTTTGGTAATCGGGATTAGAGTCAAGAGACCCAAGTTTGACACTTTCATGATCTCTACATTGAATCGATAATCAAATGAGTATTTTCAAAAACTTAAAAAAATATCTTCAAGTAATTTCCAATACAGGGGTAGACAGAAGTCTGAATTCCTATAACCCAACCACTCTCTATCGCTATATGACTATCGTGACTTTTTGATATTATGAGAGTTTAAATGAACTTTTATCAGATTTTACTAAATTAAGAAATCGATAAGGAGCTTTTAAAGTTTTTACACTTAGATGTCGTAGTAATACGTAGAAGACGGCACATGTTTTAACTAAAATAATTTTATCCTTATTTAATCCAAAATAAATCTCGATGGCCGAGAGGTTGAGTGATCGGAATTCTACTCAAGAGACCCTAATCGGATCCCCAGGCTTATTTTTTTTTTCAAATCTTATATGTGATTTATACCGTTGGCATGGACATAATAAAGATGGCTAAAATCTTACCACCTGTCACGTTGTCATAAATGTCTTCTGTGAAAGGTGGGTCGAAAGGACTTAATTGTTTAGACCTCTGTGTATAAAAATATGTTTTTAAATATTTCTAAATAAATATTTTATAATTCACAGGTTATTATATCATAAAGACTTATGTCATTCAAAAACTTAAATACGAATTATATCATTGGCTTGGAAATAAAAAGGCGGCGACCGGCTTACCAATTGTCACATTGTCCAAAGAAATTCCTTCGGTGAAAGGTGGGTCATTACTTAATTGTTTGCACTACTAACTAGAAAAAATCAAGTAAAAAATGTTAAATTAAACCTCCACTTTGATTAAATAATTTTGATGAAGAAATTTCATTCTCAATTCATTTAGTAACTCAACTAACCATAACAATTCTAAAAATCTTTATCTATTAGCAACAACCTGACTCCATACAATACATAACAACTGAATAAAACTGTTATCATAAGCGATATAGCAAATCGTATTACGAGAAGTCTAGACGGGAGAGGATTCTTTCATAGTTACCGGCGCCGATACGCATTAAGATAATTAGAAATAAAACTTGTAGTTGTTATTAAAATTATCCTTTAATGGATTCTTACAAAATTACAATGATGTCGACCTCTGTTCGGTACACACTGTTTTTTATCTTGTTCTCAGCTCCGGGTTTCCGGGTTCGATTCCTGGACGGGCCAATGTAGTAAACCACTTTTTTTAACTTTGCCACCGCTCTAGCTGATTGGTACCTTTGTTGTTCTTGATTCCATAACACTCTGCTTCTTACTTTTTATCTTCCTCTTTCCTATTGAAAACTAGGCAGGCAAGATATTTGCAGTTACTTTACTAAAATACCTGAGTCAAGAGACACGAGTACGATCCCTAATTTCAAAACCTTGTGAATGATTTATATCGTTAGCTTTAAAATAAAGACAGCTACAGGCTCACCACCTCTCACGTTATCTCAAAAAATGGAAAGGCGGGACAGAAGAACTGAATCCTCTAGACCTCTGTCTACCCCGATATTGGAAATGGCGCGAAGGTAACTATAAGTATTTTTCGGGGTGATAAGCAAACGATATTTATTCTATTTAACACATAGATAACAATATGTAAATATACAAATAATATTAAAAACCTAGACTTTACAGTCTTCATTAGATTTAATATTTTACTCAGCAACGGGACCTGTTATTCTTTATTTCATCCCTCCGAGAAATATCCGGTCCGTGGGTAATGCAATAACAGCCCGCTGTCTCCGCGTCGGTAGTCCTGCTTCTTCATGATTTGCTTATTGCAATTTGTTGGCGCAATTCAGCGCGGCATTACAAATACGGATAAGGAAATGGAGAAAATTTATCGAAGATGAACGTTGTTTCGTTTTTAAAAACTAAAAAAATACTAAAATTAAAATAGTCGAGTTGTTGGATGATTTGAATTCGAATCTGACGACCCGAATTCGATTATCAGGAGGTAGGCCCGAACTTATGAGTTTCTTCTAAACTTATGTAAGACTTGACAATAATTGAGATACAAAGGCAACAGGCACTCCACCTGTCACGTGACCATTTTTCTACATTGACCGTCTGGAAATGAACCCGGAACATCAAAGCCACCGACCGACATGACATCGGCCTGAAAACCTATGAAAACGTCTTTTATGCCACGAAGATCGTCGTCATTCTAACATACTTTTTAAAACTTTTAATGTTCTTATAGGCAAGAATATCCAGTTAATAATCCGCAGGCATATTACCGCCTTTTCACCGTTCTACAGAAAAACCGTTCTACAGAAAAAAAAAACAAATCAAAGCATTCACCTCCACCGCGTAAACTTCCCAGATCAATTTCACTACACTTCTTTAACTTTGCCACGACAAAGGAAAGAACGATTATTAACAATTTTGAAACATGATTATGCAATTTTTTATTAGCCACCTTAATGCAGGATACCATTAATCATACCGAGCAGAAGTGAGCGAGAATTATCTTGTAAAAATAAATTAACACGAGGCGGTAATGGAAGGTGACGAGGAGGAATTATTTTGTAAAACGAAGACGTCGTTATTAACAGAGCGAAAATCTCAGAGTAATTTTAATATAATATTTTACTTCATTTTCATTCGACTGAGAAGAGGATTATGGTTATGTTTATTCGAGAGTATGATGAATGTTCATATATAGAACGTCATATTAATAAATAAATTAATACATTCATACAGAATTTTTTATATATACGTTATTTAAAAATGTCTTTACGTAATTACAGAAGTCTAGACAAGTCCTTTCGACCCGCCTTCCACCGAAGACATTTCTTAGGACAACGTGGCAGGTAATAAGCCTTTCGCCATTATGGCCATAACAAAATAAAAGGCGGTAATGGAAGGTGACGAGGAGGAATTATTTTGTAAAACGAAGACGTCGTTATTAACAGAGCGCAAAATCTCAGAGTAATTTTAATATAATCTTTAACTTAATTTTCATTCGACTGGGAAGATGATTATGGTTATGTTTATTCGAGAGTATGATGAAAATTTATATATAGAACGTAATATTTATAAGTAAATTAATACAGGATTACTTACGAACTTTTAACTCGGATTCCAACTACCTAACCACTCCGCTATCGTGACTTTTGAGCTCAAATATGACATGTGCTAAAATGCACATATCTTAATTGTGCTTGAAAATATACAGTGCTGGACTTAGGTTTATTAAACTACGTACACAGGACTTGGACTTAGGTTTTTAACAGTGGTGGAGCGACGCATCAGCTTTTGTTGTTGCATGAATGGGCCGGCTCAACCGGGGAAGTACCACGACCTCACAGAATACCGGCGTAAAGTAGAAGTCTAACAAACTTCTGCGTTTCGTTTGGTGAGTGCAGGTAACCGGTGGCCCACACACCCCTCTCCCCCAATTCTGGGGGAGGGGGACTCTAAGGGAGGCAATGCATCTGCTAAGCCTCTGGTATTGCGGGTGTTCATGGGCGGCGGTAATCACTTACCATCACGTGAGTCACCTGCTCGTTTGCCTCCCTTTGCTATAAAAAAAAACACTTACAATCAGAAAAGATTCAGAGATTACCTCTTTGGACGAGTCGCGTACACACCAGTTTTCGTATTGTCGCCAGGTCTGAGGTCCCGGGTTCGATTCGTCATGTAATGTTGGTATGTAACGTTGACCTTATTTATGCATGTAATATATATTCATTATGAATTTTCTCTGAATTTTCATTTTTCTGAACCGCATTTACTCCAGTACAAATTGGTCGAAATTACTATGAAATAAGTTCATTAGAAAATATTCTTATAAAACTGTTAGCAGGTCTGTCATTACCGTAATTATAATAATATAATAGTATTGTAATTAAAAGCAAAGTATAATTAACGAGGAAGTTAGAGAAATAACCCCACTACCGCATTCACTGGAAGTGTCTGTAAGAGACTGCGAATGGGATGCGGCTGGAGAAGCTTTGGAACGTGACTAATTGTTATTCTCCTCGCTTTCTACATTTAATTCTAAGTCTTATTCGTATTTAGTTAAGACCTCGCGCGTGGAATTTGTTTTTGCGTATATTTTTGGCTTATACGGGCAGTTTTTAAAGTACGTTGTTTTCTTTCTTTTTAGCTTTGAATTTGACGACCTCCTTGGTTAAGTCTTATCTATACTTCGTGTGCATACTTTATGGTGTGTTAACAATTGTATTCACAAACTAAGTGTTTGTATCGATAACTAAGTATCTGGTATTTATATCGATATCCATTCGCGGTAATGGAGAGAAGGGAAACTTCGAAAACCGAGAACGTATTTCCAAGTTCTTACGACAACTTCAAATGAGCTCGGTCGATATCACAGTAGTGATTCCCTCACATAACTGCCGCACATACTCCATTGATATTGGCAAAAGTTTTAATGTTTGAGCATCGCTGTTATTTTATTTCCTTTTCGCTATAAAATTTATCTCAACAACTAAATGTGTGAAGTTATCAGAATAATAATATATTGGAAAACCTCCGTAGCCGAGTGGAGCACACATCAGTTTTCATATAGAAAACACGGTTTCTATATTTTCTCGGGTCTGGGTGTTTGTGGTACCTCCGTTGTTTCTTATTTCTATGCTATTGCTTATTACTATGGGAATGGAACTAGAGCTATCGTCGCTTGGATTAAGATTTAATTTTAAGTGCCTGACCACTATGGCTCCCTTCATCTATAAAAAAACACCATATCACTAACTGCTATTTGGAGGTAGAGATGGCAAAGCGTGTTTTTAAGGGTTACATGAGCTGGTGGCTCACGTAAAGGTAAGAGATCACCGCCGCCTATGACCACATACAACAACAGAGGAATATCCGAGGAGTTGCCGGTCTAAGTCCATAAAATGCAAGTGCGTGGCAGAAAATTCCGCGATAAAGTTCTAAGCTGTGTTTAAGCGTGTTATAAGCTTCTACTAAGAATTACGAGTAAATTTGAAAAAAAAAAAACTACAAGTAGTTTGGAAGGACAGATGGACAGAAGGGTAATTCTGTTTAAAAACTTTTAAAGCGCTCAACGGACTTTCCACTACGGAGCTACGTGTTGTGTGGATATGCATAATGCCCATCGTCGAACGAATTTTGATATGTAAATTCCAAGACCGTTACACTTATTTTGAATTGAATTAATAAAATAAAAATACAAATTTCTTCACTCTATACCCAATACATGTGTAGACAGAGAGGTCTAGACTAGACGTCTAGACAATTAAGTTCCTTTCCCCGAAGAAATTTTCGGGACAACGTGACAGGTGGTGAGCCCGTCGCCGTCGTTATGTTTAAGCCAACGAAATAATTCGTACATAAGTTTTTGAAAAACTTATTGGGACGAGCCTGCTACTCGAAATCGACCACCCAACCACTCGGCTATCGTTTAACAAATAATATATTTCATTTAAATTTCTTTATATGTGAAACATTGTGAGCTACAAAGAGTGACCTCATAGAACAGACCATGCTACTATTTTCTAATTTTAAAATCTACTCTCTTTAATCTTTAATCCAATAAATCTTATTATTACATACCTTATCTAATCTTAGAATTTAATTAAATCTATACAAGTGTGTATTTTTTATACTTTCTCAAAGGCAACGTATCTGCTATTCCTCTGGCATGACAGGTGTTAAAGGGCGGCGGTAATCACTTACCATCACGTGCGCCTGCTCGTTTGCAAATAAGGGGCAAACGATCAGATATAAAAGAAGGTATTATGTAGTATATACAAATGTATTTACGATGGTCTCCGTGGACGAGTAGTGTAGTCACCGGTTTTTGTTGTCTCGGGCCAGAATGTGTGTGGTACCTTCTTTATTTTCAATTCAGTGACGCCATTGTTTTACCTACTTACGTTAGGGTCGGAATATGTTTGCTATCACATAGTATTGTAGCTGTTTAATGGCAAAATTAACCTATAGGTAACGTAAAAGACGACTAATGGAGGCAGCGACAACCATTTCTATTGAAATAATTTAAATTAAATTAAAATGGAATGGAAATTACCAGACTAAATTAAGCAGATCAGGATGGGCTGCACTCTCCAAGGTTCAATATGTCTGAAATTGGGATGGCCATTCCGCTTCCTAAGAGTGGCGATTGAGTTTGAGATTTATTATTAATGTAAAAAACGAACTTTTTAAGTATTAATATAATTAAAGCAACACATAAAATTTTCAATTGCCATACATATGAAATAATTTCACAGAAAACGACATATCGAGTGTGTATAAACTGTTTTCTAGTCTCCGAAGTGTACTTTGAAAGAGCGATGTTACTATTATGATACACGAGAAAACCCATCACGTGCCAAAACTAAAAATATTTGTAATATTTATCACTAAAATGTAAAAGATTTATGTTTATTTACATTCTTTATTTATTTATTTATACTTTCTTCACAGGTTTTCATGTTTTCACCGGCTCTGAGGTCCGGGATTCAATTCCCCGACGCATCAATGAAAAAAAATCACTTTTCTATATTGTCTCGGGTCTGTGTTTTTATGTAAACTAGTTGCTTCTGATTCCATTATCCTCTTACTTTGAGAGCAGAGCAATGTATGAGATGTTTTACCTGTCTATGTATCTTCGTATATATACATACATTGATTTTAAATCAAATCAATTAAGTAGGAAATTCGCAATAAAGGCGACTACTGTAACTCTTGAAGCGGTGAACGAGCAAAGTACTTTGAAGTGCTAATTTCATTCAGGCCAGGGACGCCCGATTGGGAAATGGATTCTAAAAAGCAAGTTAACATCTAATTACCTTTGCTCATGCATCGGATGCTAATTACGGTGAAAAATGGTTAGTTACGCTTTATATTTTAATCAGAATTCACTCTTGTAATTCTTGAAATCTAATTTTGTTGCTTTTGTTGTATTTTTCTAAAAATCTGTAAGTCGAAAACCAGATAGCCTAGCTGGTACTGCTTATTGCCTTCGAGCTAGGGGTTACAGGGTTCATGTACATCCAAGGGCAAACATTTTTGCGATGAATATATTTGTACTCGAAACACGGGTGTTTACATGTATAAGTGAATATTTATCTATATACTTATATTCTACCGATGGCTTAGAGGCTGGCGTTAGGCTCATAACCGTTGTTGCAAATAAGCTTCGGCGAAAAGTGGGTCGAAAAGACTTAATTCTATAGATCTCTGCCCGCCCCAGGAATTAGCGTGAAGATAAAAGACAAATATTATGATAAGA
The DNA here is from genome assembly GCA_029286605.1 of Sericinus montela. Classification (NCBI taxonomy): domain Eukaryota; kingdom Metazoa; phylum Arthropoda; class Insecta; order Lepidoptera; family Papilionidae; genus Sericinus; species Sericinus montela. The sequence continues at coordinate 8,311,276 of JAGSMR010000003.1, read as the reverse complement.
TAACAATGTAAATGAACATAAAATAAATAAATAAATAAATATATTCACGCCATTCCCAATACAGGGGTAGACAGAGGTCTAGACAATTAGTCGTTTCGACCCACCTTCCTCCGAAGATATTTTGGGATAACGGGACAGGTAGTAAGCCCGACGCCGTCTCAATGTCCAATGCAACGATATAATTCTTACATAAGTTTTTTTTTTTTTGAAACCCATTGTATCGGTTATCGTGATGTGAATTATGTAAAATAAACTAATTATATAAATTTTTGAACATTCAATACATAAAGAGAGAATCGTCGATAATAAAAGCAAAAAAAGTCATAAAACGAGAGAGAGAGAGATATTCTCGACCATGAATACTGGAAATAACTGAAACCTTGTACGAATGCCAGATACTAGACTTCGTCACGTCGTTTCTCGAGAACTTTTCTGTTGCCCTGCTCTAATAGGATAATCGTGTATAGGATCATAGTATGAAATCTTACCCGTAATAGCAACTGCAAATAGTATATATTTCTACTTCTTCAACTTCAAGGAAGGAGTTCTCAATTCTGTTAAATGTATTTTTAATATTTTGTTAGGTCATAACTCTATATATTTGTAAACTGATTTCGGAAATTACTTTTTATTTGAAAGTGTATACTTTTAGTTGATACGTCAGCACGTAATGAGATGATGATGGAATTGAAAGAGCCTATACCTTTCTCAAAAGCCGGCAATGCATCTGCTATTCTTCTGGTATTGCAGACATCACGTGAGCCACAGCCAATATTAAAAAAAAAATCAAGAAAATTCTACAAATTTTATACGGATTTCTATAATTTTATCCCATTTGTAATGTAATTCAGTTGTCAAGGCAGCATCGTATAAGTAAAATAAGATGAGCTAAGATGGTAAAAGAAATTACTGCATTCCTTAATGGAACTCCTAAATTTTCTCCGCCCTAGAATATACACTAGAAAAAGAGGGTGACACTAATCTAATGTAATTTTGTAGTTTTCGAGTTCAGACTGTGTACAATTACCACTTTACGGCGTTTTCCTAGAACACTATTTACTAAAACCGTGGTAAGAAAGTATTCTCACACCGGTACCTCATGGCATCAAATCATGAAAGCCTTAAAAATAACTGCTTACTTTAAATTTATTTCTTTTTATTTATTTCAATCCTTTGTTCAAATGATTGAATTAAATGAAAATAAACTACAGCGCGTTACAGAGAAATAGTTGAGTGAAGTTTGAAATGTTAAAGTAACCTACATCAATGCGTAAAAGTTGAATAATTCGGACGAAGTTTGCGGTTTCAAGTTTGAGAGAAATCCGAAGCACAGATGCCTTTTGGAATTGTAGATAATAAATTTCCCTTTGGTGTCTTGTAATTCAAAGGATTTCTTACATGCGTCAGTAAAGACATCCAACAAAAATGATAGTAATATTAAATATCTTCAGTCGTGTTCTCAACTCCAGCAAAGACAGAAGACGTTTCGCTGAAGACTATTTGGGACAACGTTTCGCTGAAGACTATTTGGGACAACGTGACAGTTGGTGAGCCTATCGCCGTCTTACTGTCCAAGCTAATGGTATAACATACTTACATGTGTATTTACATAGATAAATTTATTTATTTCCTTAAATCGACCTTCCACAGACAAAAAAATTTTTTAGACGACGTGACAGGTGATCGATAGCCGAGTTGTTGGGTGGTCGGAATTTCTAGTCGAGAGACCTGAGTTCGATCCCCAGGTGGCAGCACCAATGAGTTTTTTAAAAAATTATGTACAAATTTCACTTCACGACTTAATTGTCTAGACTTGACCTCTGTCTACCCCTGTATTGGGAATTGCGTGAAGATATTTAAATTTATTTATTTATATTATTTAAGTATTTATTTATTTATTTTATAATTTCCAAAAACTACAACAAATTAAACGACACCCTTATCTTGGAATACACTGAGCCTAACATTATTAAAATAAATAGAAATTGAGTTTCTACTTATATGTTACGGGAAAACAGATAAAAAGGCCATGATCTTAAAATAACATGGTGAATTACTCGACATTGTGATACAATTATACGGAACTCGTGTTTGTCATGTTCTTTCATGATATTCGGCCTATGTGAATGCGTGAAATCGATTTCAGAGCCGACTGATTTTACGTCAAGGTAACATAGGGTTTGTGCGATTCTTCAATTTCCTTTCAACGAAAAACTTTTTAAGCTTGTTAAAAGTCTTTTATATTTCAAAGTAAATTCTAACTCAATAACCCTAGCGTCGGTTCTTTAAAGCCTTTAAATTTATTTAGATATGTTACTCGGCCCGAAGAGAAAAAACACCACCCTCCCTCGTGCAGATGCGTGCACTAGTTCAATAGAATATACCAATCACCATTAAAAGAGGTGGGCAGAATGGAACTAGGTAATTGTAACGCCGTACTCCATAAACTATCAGAGATATGTACATTATTTGTAAAAAGTCACTTTAATCGGAAAATCACGTTTGCTTTGTTGATAGAATGGCCACAGCAAACGTGACTGCAGTGTGTGATATTGACTCACGTACGTGTCCCGGTCTGCTGTCTATTGTTTGCGGTGCAGAAACGCGACTCAGCATAGGCACCACTTAACACTTCCATTGAAATATTCTACTTATGTTAACTTATATGTAACTATTCTTTGCTTCTACTGTAATTGTTTTAATTTATTACAATCAAACCAAAAAGACGAAAGCCTGAACAGATATTTCTGAGCGTGCTTTGTAGTAAAATCCTTAAATAAAGACAAAATAACTTTTAAATATATATCTTCACGCAATTCCCAATATAGGGGTAGACAGAGATCTAGTCTAGACAATTAAGTTTCTTAGACCCACGTTCCACCGAAGATATTTTCGGGATTTAGATAGATAAATATTTACTTTGATAATAATGTAAAGTAGTCATGATAGCAGAGGGGTTGGGTGATCCGTCACGTTGTCCCAAAAATATCTTCGGTGGATCGTGGTCGCAACGATTTAATCGTCTAGATATCTGTCTACCCCTGCATTGGGAAAGGCACGAAGATTTTTCGATAATAAAGTGAGTCTACTTAACTCAAAGTCAGTATTTACTTAACGACAAACTATTATATCTTATTCTAGTGTTACCGACGTCTTAAAATTACATATTAAAAAATATTTTTCGTACCTTGTTATAGCTATATCTAAACTCAAATATTCTAAATAGAAATATGTTAATAGATAATTTGAAATCTCAGTCTGTCTGCGAGTTGTTAATGAATGATTACTAATTATAATTTGAAATTTTAAAAGCGGGCTTTTGTTAAGTAAACGAAGTTTTGCATATTGAATGTGTTCACAGGAATCCCATTCGTCGAAGTCATTAAAAATGTGAAGTTTTAGTAAGAAGAAGTTAGTAAGACGGAACGAATTTATTTCATTTACAAGCTAAATTTTATATGGATTGATGTGTTTAAATGGCAGTACAGTATAATCATGATTTTCTTGACGAGTATGGCGTTTGAGGCTTGTTCTTTTTACGGGAGAGGCCTACGAAATCTCGTACTTATATGAATACACAAAGTCTTAATTTATCATATCTTATAAATGTAAAAATCGCCTATCGCAATATTCGGGGCAGGTAAACTCCGAAACGAATGAATCGATCGTGATGAAATTTTGTAAATTTTTTGAATAATTTTTCCTAGTCACCTCTGACCACATCCACAGGATAAAACGTAAATTTTAACGTATTAAAGTTATATAAAATGATTTGTTCTAAGCACCACAGACTCACCACCTGTCACGTTTTCCTAAAAAGAGAATTTGATGCAAGGTGGATCGAATCATAATTATCTAGACCTCTGTCTACGTACGTACTGGAAATGGAGTGAACACATTTTTTTTATTCTCCTAAAAGCCGCGAATAAATCTTACTACCAGTCTGTGACAGATGAGAAAATTATTCTCAGCTTAAGTGCTCATCTTAGTACCTTTAAAACTTTCCGTGGAATGTAATTGCACGTTATATTCGTAGCCGGAACTGTAATTCTCATTTGGATTTATTTTATGACTGTAACAAACGCCTAACGCTGAATTGACTTAAAATATCGTATCATAACGTATCTTGTGGTTAAGCTTAGTTTAATTTAATATATCTTAGGGTTATGTTTAATTTTATTAATAGAAATATCTTCACGCCATTCCCAATACTAGGTAGGCAGAGATCTACATAATTCGAAACACCTTTCACCGAAGACATTTTTTTGGGAAAGTACGTTAGATGGTTATCCTGTCGCCATATTTATGTCCAAAGCAACGATATAAATTGAACAAACGTTTTGACCAAAAACCGATTGTTACGGGCCTATCACCTGCAGCTCGAACTCGACCCGAGTCGACCCGGAAAGGGTCTTGACTCAAATTCCAATCACCAAACCACTTGGCTATCGCTACATTTTTTTATTTTTATTTTTTTTACTAGAATACCTAAAAACATTTCTAGTATTCCTGTTAACCACTCCAATTAAGAAATACTTATGTCTGAAGATTGTTTACGATAATAGTCGAATTGCGGGCCCGAACCTGCGACATTTTGTTTTCTCTTCACCTTAAACCGTTAGGCTATTTCAGCTTAACTTAAAGTTATGATATAATACTTATTCTATTTACATGATTTGTGAGTTGTGGTGGGCACAACTTATACTCTGACATTTCACGGAGTCGCGATAGTTTCCACTTTGGTGGATATTTACCCTCCTAAAAAAGCCATAATCAGTTACTGTCAAGTGAAGCTTGAAAAAAAATCTTCATGCCATTCCCAATACTGGGGTAGACTGTGGACTAGACAATTAAGTCCTTTCAGCCCTCCTTTCACCGAAGACATTTTTGGGTCAACATGTGATGAGCCTGTCTCCCTATGTTATGTCCACGCCAACGAGATCAGCTCCAGATCTGCTACTTGATAGACGAGTTGCTTTCGTTTTTCTGGCATCACATCAGCTACCGTTATATCAAACCACTTCCGTATGCCACTTGAGCCCTATATACTTATGTTTCCTGTTTGTAATTTTCATCCACAGATAATGCCCCACTTTCTACAATTCCAGTTAAAAAATGACATAAGTTCATACAACTCTGACCTCCCATTCTACAACTACGAAGGGAGTTACCTAAAATTCTTTCTAAGTTTAGGTCTACAACTCATATTCTATCTCCCTGCCCAATTTAATCTTCATAGGGAAAGAAGTTTTAGAGATTACAAGATAAGTCTTGTGATTCGCTAATTACAACTTCAGTGAATGATTGACGTTCGTACACACCAGTTTGGAAGGAGTCGTCATCTATGAGGTGCCGGTTTCGATTGCAGGATGGGTCAATTTAGAAAAAAAAAACAAACAAAATAAATAAATATCTTCAGGCAATTCCCAATTCAGGGGTAGAAAAAGGTCTAGTCTAGGCAGTTAAGTCCCTTTCACCTACCTTCCACTGAAGATATTTTCGGGACAACGTGACAGGTGGTGAACCCGTCGCCATCTTTATGTCCAAGCCAATGAGATATAGCCTGCCACCTGGGGATCGAACTCTAGTCACTTGACTAGAAATTCCGACTACGCAACCACTAGGCCATCGTGACTTAAAAACACTTTTTTTTATATTTTCTCGGGTTTGGATATTTGTGGTGTCTTCGTTGTTTCCTATTATAAAGCCGATACCACCACTGCCAAGTAGGTATGAATGTCTATACTGATGTACATTTCACTATACAATAAAAAAGCTTTCAAGCTCTTTACAATACATGTAATTGCATTTATTTTTAATGAAAGATTACATTCATGTTTTGTGAAACGCGTTAACTATGAAAAGGATTTGAGCTTTACAACCGGAATACAAAAGGAAGCTTTTAGGCTTCGATACTGATCGCGTAGAGTTACACTGTTATTTATATTTATGCACATAAAGCTTTGGTTTGTCTGTAATTTACATACGAATTGTAAGATTGTGTTTAATTTTGTAAAGTTAAATTAACTTTCTATTTTAGTACTAGCTTTTACCCGCGGCTTCGGTTGCATGTCTTTACATAACTGTCAATAATTATCAATATATTATATAATAACCTGTCAGTAATAAAATATATATTAAAACATTTTTAAAATTATATTATTTTATTTATCTTCACACACAATCCTCGACGGGGTAGCCAGAGAGAACAGATCGCCAAGTGTCACGATCCCTACATACTTCTTTCGCTTCTTTCAGATTCATCATCTTCTTCATACATGCACGTCTGGGTATCCGAGTACTCTTGACCCTCCACTCTTCGAGCAATTTGCTCACATGGTCTTCGAAAGTTAATCTCGGTCTACCTCGATACCTTTCAATTTCGGTCTTCATTCATTCGCTCAACGTGCCCAAACCATCGAAGCACGCCCTTATCCATTTTTGTGACAAGGTCATCTTTCAAACCGGCCCTATTGCGAATCTCTTCGTTTCGCTTTCGGTCGGCCGTGGTAAGGCCGCACATTTTACGAAGAGATCGCATCTCCACTGCATTCAACCTGCTTTTATGCTTCTTCTGGCATACCCAGGTTTCACTGCCATATAACAAAGTCGGTACAAACACTGCGTTATGTATTGCAAGGCGTGCCACTTTTCACTACGCCTTGCCTTTTGACTAACGCAGTCTGGGCACTATTGACTTTGTTCCCGGCAACGACACGCCGGTCCACATCTAAATCACATCTTCGATCCCGGCTAAACGCACTCCCCAAGTATACAATTTCATTTTTTCACAAAAAGTTTTGAAAAAATAAATTAAGTTTGGGGATCCGATTCGGATCTCTTGAGTCGACTTGCGATCACTCAACCTCTCGGCTATAGGGATTTATTTTAGTTATTAAATAAGGATAAAATTATTTTAGGTAAAATACGAGCCTTCTTCTACGTATTAGGTCAAACTATTATATCTAAGTGTTAAAACCTTAAAATCTCCTTATCGATTTCTAATATTAGTAAAATCTGATAAAAGTTTATTTAAACTCTCATAATATGGAGTGACTGGAATTCGTCTGGAACTAAGTGAAATTAAATATTTAGTAGCATACACCTTTTCACTTTGACACGTTCACTTAGCAAGAGTTCAGAAACTGTAATCATATTACTCATTCTTAGTTTATATTGATACCAAATATAGATTTTAAGGGCAATTGAAATGAAAATGGAATATAATCATAATAATGTAAACTAGTCTGTAATAAAGAGTATCACAGACTTGCTGTCACCTGCATCCATTGCAATCCATTCGCGAGGAAACACTTTATGGCTTGGATCAGATTTATCTGGTTTATCCTTTTTTATTGATTTTATTAGGTGCGTTCTGACAGACTTTTTTGGCCTGTTCTTCTTCTTTAAAGACTATCAAAAGTGCCCTGCCATCCATCAACTTCCCGAAGTTACCCAGGTTGTCACTATCAATAAATATAATATTTCTTAATTCAATATTCAATATTTTGTAATTTTTTTAATAGTTTTGAAACAATCAGTTCAAAAAATTAATAGTTTTGAACAAGTGCGAGCCTAAAATATAATACTGAAATATTATATGAAGTAAATAATAATAGGTTTTCTAGCACTTACAATGTGTTTTATTTTTTAATTGCCTTTATATCGAGACTTCTTCCTTACAGTATTTCAAGTGTCCACTGCGGTATAAAGGTCTTACCTAAGTTTTACCACAAAGAGCGATCCTCAACCACCAGCAATCATCGACTTATCACAACATTTCAGCATCTTTTTTGAGCTATGAGGCCGGTCAATTGTCCCTACAACGCGCTGACCTTAACCAGTGTCAGTAAACTCATGAATAATTGTCATAATTGATGTCTCGGTTCGCCATGTCTCGGTTATAAATTAACTTGGAACAAACCTCCTAACATTAAATTCATTCGGAACCGTCGATATTGCTTGACGGAGTAGCTTCTCAAGAGTTGGCAATCTGTTTCACTTAGCGCTGTCCCCGCGACCGCTGTTGATATTGTGTTGTCCCGCTTTAAGTGCTCAATTTATCACATACTGAGCTGCGGAGTTTGACATCGTAAGGCGATGTAATTTAATTAATTTAATAAATATAAATAAAAATAAAAATAAAAATTACTCGTAGAATGTGTACATGGATGATACTTATACAAGTATGTTTGTAACAAATGTAAATAAATATTTTAACACATTTTCGATAACTTTTTCCAAGTTGATACGACCCGAGACTATATACTCTAGTATAGGAAATTACAGGAAGATAAAAAAGGCACTGTTATATAAAACTTCAACGTTAGTTCACTAAAATAATAAACCAAATTAAAGCGAATTATTTTTGGGTATAACTAAAATACATACAGCTCATCTCTCTTCTCGATAACCTCGATTATTATACCTCAGAGGCTATTTATTCTGTGTACTGGAAAAATTCGACTCCTGAGAACGCTTTATTTAATGTTTGATGGTAGGGTTCGTACAAAGAGCGCTATGTCGCTGTTGGACCTTTCTAATAATATCTAAACGGTAGCGGTAATCGAGATTACTTATATATTTCTTTTGTCCATCGAAAGGAAAAGTATTCACAAATATATAAAATAAATAAGTAAAAAAAATGTTCACGCAATTCCCAATACAGAGGTCTAGTCTAGACAATTAAGTCCCTTCGACCCTCCTTCCACTAAAGATATTTTCGGGCCCGTCGCCATCTTTATTTCGAAGCCAACAATATAAATCGTACAATTTTTACCTACCGTCTGGGAATCGAAATCGGGGTCTCTTGACTCGGATTCCTATCACCCAACCACCATCTATCGAGTAATACTACTAATATACTAGTATACTAATATCGAGTACCCTTTCACTGTAGAAATTTCTTAGGACAACGTGACATGTGGTGATCCTGTCTCCGTCTTTATGTCCAAAGGCAAAAGTTAGCAGGATGAAAAAGACCTAAAAGTTACATTAACGTATCTAGTCCGGCCATCAGTTATATTACAAATGAAAATATTTTTTTAATGTAATGTAATATTATTAAAATGTTTATTGTAACATTATTAAAAATCTTCTTCTCGAAATGAAAATCTTTGGCTTTTATACAGGCCTTTAATATGTTTGGCCACGAATCTATGGATTTGTGCAATGTCCCCACGCAGCTGCTTGTTCCATAAATTTTTTAAGAGACTCAATGTCGTCCTCTAAATCGGACCATAATTGGAAGTCTAAAGGGTTGAGGTCTGGGGTAGATAATGGCCAGTCTCTTATAAAGTCCGGAAATTTGGTTTCAAGCAAAGCAGGGGTATTTTGTCCCTTACGACCAGGTGCAAAGTCCTGCTGGAAAGTCCACAGTATATTTTTAAAAAGTGAGCTTGAGCAGCTTCTTTAGAACCGTGAACACTTTATCATTTTGCTTATTGTGGTGTTCTTTAATAATGAATTTTTTTTCATCGGAAAAAAGGATATTTCTGTCTCTTTAATTGTAAATTTTGCTGTAGGGTATGTCCTGTATATCGATGATAAGCATCGAGTTTCTGGTCTTGTTTGATATTACACGATTGAGTCCTAGCGGGCGTCTCCATTTCTATCTACTTTTAACACCCTAATATACTGGATAATATACTGGTTCCAAATTGAGCATAAAAGTATATTTTTATATCTTAATTTGAAATGCAAATAATGACTTTAACTACTTTAAAATAAATTAAATGTGTTGTATATCTTCACGCCATTCCCAGTACTGTGAAAGACAGAGAGTCTAGACAAATTAATCGTTTCGACTCACCTTTACCACGACATTACTTTGACACCAAGACATTATTTGGGGCAGGGTGACAAGCTTGTCGCCATCCAACCCCCTGGAGATCGAACTCAGTTTTTTGATTAAAATCCGAAAGTGAATTTAATTACTTAGTAGCTTTCTTTGGAATAACCAACTCTAAAGCAACATGTCATTTATGTATGTAATGTTCTCATCACCAAGGCAATCTGGTAGGTGGTGAGCCTGTCGCTTTTTTTATGTCCAAACCAACGATAGAAATCATACATAAGTTTAAAAAATAACCCATCTGTGGAATTGGTGCACACATCTGTGGAATTGGTGCACACATCTGTGGAATTGGTGCACACATCTGTGGAATTGGTGCACACATCTGTGGAATTGGTGCACACATCTGTGGAATTGGTGCACACATCTGTGGAATTGGTGCACACATCTGTGGAATTGGTGCACACATCTGTGGAATTGGTGCACACATCTGTGGAATTGGTGCACACATCTGTGGAATTGGTGCACACATCTGTGGAATTGGTGCACACATCTGTGGAATTGGTGCACACATCTGTGGAATTGGTGCACACATCTGTGGAATTGGTGCACACATCTGTGGAATTGGTGCACACATCTGTGGAATTGGTGCACACATCTGTGGAATTGGTGCACACATCTGTGGAATTGGTGCACACATCTGTGGAATTGGTGCACACATCTGTGGAATTGGTGCACACATCTGTGGAATTGGTGCACACATCTGTGGAATTGGTGCACACATCTGTGGAATTGGTGCACACATCTGTGGAATTGGTGCACACATCTGTGGAATTGGTGCACACATCTGTGGAATTGGTGCACACATCTGTGGAATTGGTGCACACATCTGTGGAATTGGTGCACACATCTGTGGAATTGGTGCACACATCTGTGGAATTGGTGCACACATCTGTGGAATTGGTGCACACATCTGTGGAATTGGTGCACACATCTGTGGAATTGGTGCACACATCTGTGGAATTGGTGCACACATCTGTGGAATTGGTGCACACATCTGTGGAATTGGTGCACACATCTGTGGAATTGGTGCACACATCTGTGGAATTGGTGCACACATCTGTGGAATTGGTGCACACATCTGTGGAATTGGTGCACACATCTGTGGAATTGGTGCACACATCTGTGGAATTGGTGCACACATCTGTGGAATTGGTGCACACATCTGTGGAATTGGTGCACACATCTGTGGAATTGGTGCACACATCTGTGGAATTGGTGCACACATCTGTGGAATTGGTGCACACATCTGTGGAATTGGTGCACACATCTGTGGAATTGGTGCACACATCTGTGGAATTGGTGCACACATCTGTGGAATTGGTGCACACATCTGTGGAATTGGTGCACACATCTGTGGAATTGGTGCACACATCTGTGGAATTGGTGCACACATCTGTGGAATTGGTGCACACATCTGTGGAATTGGTGCACACATCTGTGGAATTGGTGCACACATCTGTGGAATTGGTGCACACATCTGTGGAATTGGTGCACACATCTGTGGAATTGGTGCACACATCTGTGGAATTGGTGCACACATCTGTGGAATTGGTGCACACATCTGTGGAATTGGTGCACACATCTGTGGAATTGGTGCACACATCTGTGGAATTGGTGCACACATCTGTGGAATTGGTGCACACATCTGTGGAATTGGTGCACACATCTGTGGAATTGGTGCACACATCTGTGGAATTGGTGCACACATCTGTGGAATTGGTGCACACATCTGTGGAATTGGTGCACACATCTGTGGAATTGGTGCACACATCTGTGGAATTGGTGCACACATCTGTGGAATTGGTGCACACATCTGTGGAATTGGTGCACACATCTGTGGAATTGGTGCACACATCTGTGGAATTGGTGCACACATCTGTGGAATTGGTGCACACATCTGTGGAATTGGTGCACACATCTGTGGAATTGGTGCACACATCTGTGGAATTGGTGCACACATCTGTGGAATTGGTGCACACATCTGTGGAATTGGTGCACACATCTGTGGAATTGGTGCACACATCTGTGGAATTGGTGCACACATCTGTGGAATTGGTGCACACATCTGTGGAATTGGTGCACACATCTGTGGAATTGGTGCACACATCTGTGGAATTGGTGCACACATCTGTGGAATTGGTGCACACATCTGTGGAATTGGTGCACACATCTGTGGAATTGGTGCACACATCTGTGGAATTGGTGCACACATCTGTGGAATTGGTGCACACATCTGTGGAATTGGTGCACACATCTGTGGAATTGGTGCACACATCTGTGGAATTGGTGCACACATCTGTGGAATTGGTGCACACATCTGTGGAATTGGTGCACACATCTGTGGAATTGGTGCACACATCTGTGGAATTGGTGCACACATCTGTGGAATTGGTGCACACATCTGTGGAATTGGTGCACACATCTGTGGAATTGGTGCACACATCTGTGGAATTGGTGCACACATCTGTGGAATTGGTGCACACATCTGTGGAATTGGTGCACACATCTGTGGAATTGGTGCACACATCTGTGGAATTGGTGCACACATCTGTGGAATTGGTGCACACATCTGTGGAATTGGTGCACACATCTGTGGAATTGGTGCACACATCTGTGGAATTGGTGCACACATCTGTGGAATTGGTGCACACATCTGTGGAATTGGTGCACACATCTGTGGAATTGGTGCACACATCTGTGGAATTGGTGCACACATCTGTGGAATTGGTGCACACATCTGTGGAATTGGTGCACACATCTGTGGAATTGGTGCACACATCTGTGGAATTGGTGCACACATCTGTGGAATTGGTGCACACATCTGTGGAATTGGTGCACACATCTGTGGAATTGGTGCACACATCTGTGGAATTGGTGCACGCATCTGTGGGAGGGAGTCCAGTTGCAAATCCCACCCTTCCAAATCACTTTCGTCCTATAACTATTCAGACCTTTTGGTCTAAAATTCTCGAAGCCTGTGTACACAAGCAAATTTCCTTATTCATAACTAAAAACAGCCTACTGAGCTCTTATCAGTCTGGGTTTCGCTCTGGTCACAGCACCACCACGGCTTTAATTAAAGTCACCGATGACATTAGAAGTGGCATGGAAGATAAGAAGGTGACGGTGTTGGTGCTAATAGACTTTTCAAACGCTTTTAACACAGTTGATCATCATATTCTCCTTTCTATTCTCTCTCACTTCAAGTTCACACCCGCAGTCTTAGAAAGGTTCTCTTCTTATCTTCGTGGACGTCAGCAGTCAGTTTACGTAGGAGATAATATATCTTCTTGGTTAGATATTGAAACTGGCGTTCCACAAGGCGGTATTCTCTCTCCTATTATTTTCTCAGTTTTTTATTAACTCAATCACTTCTGAAATTAATTGCTCGTACCATCTCTATGCTGATGACTTACAGCTCTACTTGCAATCGAATGTTGATGATATTCACGATGGAGTTAAAGCACTGAATTCCAATTTAGATATTGTAAAAAACTGGGCATCACGTTATGGAGTTACTGTCAATCCCGTGAAATGTCAAGCAATATTGGTTGGAAGCGCGAGGCAACTAGCAAAGTTTGATGTCGATAATTTGCCTCCTGTTTTATTTAATAATATTCCGATACCTTATAGCAGTTCGGTAAAAAGCCTTGGTTTGCACCTTGATAGTACTCTTAACTGGAGAGTTAAAGTCACGGATATCAGTCGCAAAGTTGTCGCCTCCTTACTTTCTCTTTATCGTTTTAAACATTTTCTTCCTCTTCAGTCTAAACTTATGCTTGTTCAAACGCTTTTATTACCCATCATCGATTATGCAGATGTGTGTTACCCAGATGTATCCCATGATCTTCTTAACAAGCTGGAGCGTCTTTACAATAACTGTATCAGATTAATTTTCCGATTGCGTAAATACGACCACGTGTGTCTATATAGATCTAAGCTTAAATGGTTAACCATCCGACAGAGGCGCACTTTCAGAATTTTACTTGTTCTTTTCTCTATTTTAAATGATCCATCAACTCCTTCTTATCTCAGGGATAATGTTCAATATCTCTCTTCATCCAAGGATAGGGTCCTTAGGTCTTCTTCTAATAATAAGATTAGTATTCCTCGTAATTTCACCGGGTTCTTTGGTAACTCCTTCACTATTCAAGCTACACTACTATGGAATTCCTTGCCCGATCGCATAAGGCAGGCACCTAGTAAGCCATGCTTCAAAAGGTTGTTGCGCGAGCACTTGTTGCAGGCTTGATTTATTTCTTGTTACTTTAGCAACGCTACTGTTAAAGGTATGTAGGTATGTTTGTTAGAATATTTATGTAGTATATATATGTAAGCGTATATATGTATGTGTATATGTATGTATATATAGGTAAGTTCTTATCATATATTTCTCTTTATATATGTAACAGTTTTAGAGAAGAGAATGCCTATAGGCATTAAGTCCGCCTTTTGTGACGTATACGGAATCGCAATAAAGATTAAATAAATAAAATAAATAAATATGTTCTGCAGTCGATTTTTGCAGACTATTTATATTATATTTTTCGCATATCAACTGATCCATTGTAATGGTACACTATTTTTATGGAAAATTACCACTTATTTAATTGGAGTGGTAAGCTTTTTGGTATTATTATATGTACGAGTATTATTTTTATGGGGAATGAGCACACTATTCTTTGACGATTACTCTAGTATGGTTGGTTTTATAATACTTCTCCCCAGTTCTGTAATGCCGCAACTTAGTGCCGTTACGTGCCAAGTGCGTTATTAGCCGTCTCCGAATTACCAAAAGTGTTGTATTATCCTAGAGGAACTTAAAACCTGGATAAAAAGTATGCTATATATTAAGATGGATTCAAACACATATGTGTGTCAAATTTCAGCTCATTTCGTTCTGCCTTTAAAGCGTGATTGAGGAACAAACAAGCAAACATCCAAACCCAGAAACTTCCACGTTTATAATATAAGTAAGATATATAAAATCAGCTTGTTTTAAATTTATTAAGAAATTGCTAATGTAACAAATAACTTGATAACGCACCCCATATGTCTGTCGTAATGATAGTCACGCGTCTTACGAAGCGTCCCAAAGAAAGGCAACAATTAATTTAATTGTCTCTCATTAAGCGACCTTCTCCCACTGGCTGATCATATCCGACATGGAAAGGCATTTTCCTAATAAAATCCTCCGCTAGCGAGCAAATGCGCTACGTGTCTTTCTCTATTGATGGTCGATATCAACTTTAATAAATTTTCACTACTTTTTGTCTAGTTATAGATTCATCATTATTTATTTTCATATCATTAAATAATACTCATGTACTTAAGTACGACTTATATCGTTGGATTGGATATATTGAAGGAGACACGCTTATAATCTGTCACGTTATCCCATATAGGCTTGATGAAAAGTGGATCGAAATTCTTCTTTGTCTAGTCCTCTGCCTAACCTAGCATATTCTGTGAAGAAAGAAGATAGAAAAAAAGGCAAGTATAAACAAATCACATCGTGCTTCTATAAATAAAGAAAGAATTCAATTTGTCACCGGACATCAGTGAGGCAAATTAAATGATAAAGCTTTTGAGATGAAATTCATGAAAAATTTACCGTTTCCATGACGAGTCCATTAGATCCCAATTAGGTATGAATGATGTACTATATGAACTTATAAAGTGTCCCTGATTCTATTTTCAGTGTTAAGAGACTTTTTTGAAATTTGATTGACGTTTTATTTAGAAATAACACTGTGTGTACCTTTGGGACAATTCTTCATTTGGTGAAAAATATTGTATATAATTTAAAGTAACTAAAGTTGTTATTTTTTTTAAGCAAATGAATATTGTCAAAGAAAATCTCTGACATAATACGATGTATTTTACTATCTAGACAAACTAAAAAAAATATCTTTACGTCATTCCCAATACAGCAGTAGACAGAGGTCTAGACAATTAATTTTTTTTCGACTCACCTTTCACAAAAGACATTTTTAAGGACAACATGACAGTTGGTGAGCCTCTCAACTAATTTATGCCCAACCGAACAGTATAAATCGTCCATAAGTTAAACATAATGTTGGACTTATCAATGTGATTCGTGACCGAAATCCCAATGTATATAAACACAGTAATATATCGAATGCGAAAAAAAAATTTATTTGTAAACTAGGTAATGCTTAAACCATTAAAGCAATTTTAAAAAATAATTTTCCAAAAGCATCATCAGCGAGTAAAATAGCCTATTTATTTAATTTGGGATCTGCTTTTAATAAATTATAATTGTAAACTAAGTTATTTATTTGTTGAAATTTTTCACTGTAAACTGTCTTCGGTGGACAGTGGGATAAAACGACTGAATTGTCTAGGCATCTGTCTTTTCCTGTAATGGGAATGGCATGAATTATTTATTTAACATAGTTATCTCTTTCTAACATAGCATTATTTACCTTTTCAAGTGTAACAACATGTAGTTTGATTTTAAATATTGAGGTATCACCAGCAAATAATACTACTTCGTGTTTATTCCCTAGTAAGGTATACCAATACCAAAGAAACAGATCACGTATAAATAATGCCGGCTTTATCCCTTTACGTAGCACTTGATGTTCGATCGAGCGTAAGCAAATAACGAGTCGTCGGTATAACTCGTTAAACTACACATCGTTATACTGTTGAAATACTACAATGTGTATTTTGTAGAGCAAGCGAGCGGATTGTCTCTGCAGTTGTCTGTTTGCGAGTGAAAATATTTATTTTATACCCACTCGAAGCCAACTAGTTCATACATTCCATGCTTATGGGATATTTTTTTTATAGCAATACGTTAATCAATTCAATTTGATGTTGTTTTTTATAACAACTTATCTGAGTAACGTAACTTGAGGTCGCAGCCCTTTTATTAGTTTATGTTACTTGGAAATAGGCGAGTTTTATTACGGTTTGACATAATATCACTTGGTGACACATTTATTACAGAATAGCCTAATATGATCCTGAAGTTAGCATGTGTTTGGAGACTTAAAGGCAAAGTGCTTCGATTGATTTAGTTATCTCATATGTCTGTAAAATGAACTTGGTAGTAGTAATGTTATCTACAATTTAGTATTAAAATTATGTATGTTTATGATTTGAATATTGATTAATACCTAGGTGGTCTAAGATCTTAACACATTTAGGTTTGTCTTCACTTTTGAATGAGTAATGATAATATTTTAGATTTTTACACATTTCTTAATACAGGGGTAGCTAGAGGACTAGAAAAATTAGTCCCTTCGATCCAAAAATATACATCCGATAAACAGATAATAATTCTCACAATGAGACAATACTGAGTTTGTAAGATGCGAAGAGATATGTAAAATTTTCTCTCTGCGTGTCAAGGACTATGCATGAAGAAATTTACTAAATTCATTTCATTAAGGATGCACAAGCATCATGTATCATGAATTCCACAATATGACAAATAAATCGATTTATAACATAATTATATTTCAGTTAAGATATTATCTTCGACACATAAACCGTTTTCAGTTTAATCTGTCATCTATTTGCTACAATATCAGTTAGTTTATTCGTTCGGCGTCGCTTGCAAACTGCAATTTATATGCATGAATAATTTTCATCAAAGATATATTCGGCCTTCTGTCAAGGAGATTATGTAACAATTTGTACTTAGGTGAGCGTGCTAGGTAGTAGAAGTTTGTTTTGAATTACCATGACTCAAATGGTGGCTCGGCGACTAGAGCCTTGCTACTTTGAATCCCGCTCGAGTCTGTTTATATTTTTTATCTCCCATTTACTTAATAATAGTATGTATTATATTTTTATTTCACTTTACCGTATGCTAACGGGAGACTAAGGGAAAACCGTTAAAATAAATCTGGCTCTTCTTAATCAAACTAAATCTCCAAGAAGCCCGTCCGAAAATAAATGTTACCAGGAGGAAAGCATCCATGGTACGAGCTGTCAGGTATTGCGAACGTATGGCGATTCTAGAAAATCCTTCACAAAAAAGGATAATTAGGGGAAGAAAAAATTAAGGTCTTTGACCAACTCACACAACATACAAATAAATAAATAAATAAATATCTTCACGCAATTCCCAATACAGGGGTAGTTAGAGGTCTAGTCTATACAATAAAGTCTCTTGTTACCCACCTTCCACCGAAGATATTTTCGGGACAATCGATAGTAAGAGCTTCGCAGTTTTGAATTCCATTCGCTTCCTTTATGTCCAATTCAACGATATAAATCGTACATAAATTTAAAAACAATATGAGGTCAAGCCTACCATATTGGAAACGAACTCTGGTCTCTTGCCTTGAATTACGATCACCCCAACAAATTACTGATGGTTTTATCTTGTCAGTTTACAGTTTTTTGGTAATGATTGAGGATGACCCACTTTTCATCGAAATATATTTCGTAAGTAGTGCCTATTTCATTTAAAAGAAATAGGCAACAAGTTCTGCTAATTGACAATTTTATTCTTTTTTGCATTTTTCAAATATTTAGAATATTTTAAAAATGCAAAAAAGATGCATTTTTCAAATATTCTAATGTGTAACTTTTATGGAATTTCAAAACATTTAAGCCATTCTAGATATTTTTTATGAAATAAATGAGAAATTTAATAACGTTTTTGCTTTGTAAGTGGTTTGTAGTTATGATTATTATAATTTCATTACTTTAAAATTTACATCACATCTCTTTCATCAGAGGAAATATGAATTCGAATTCCAAACAAAAGACGAACAGGATAACACAAATTTATTCCGAGAACTGGCTCGTTTAGGGAAATGAAAAAAAATTATGTATTACGTTTGCCAGAAGAATGACGCGACTGCGGACCGAATGTCGTTATGAGCTCACCGAAAGGAAAAAATCTGTTTCGTTAGTACGTCCTAATAAAAGATACTTATTTGTTTGAAACATTTTGTAAAAGATTAAAAAAATAAAATACCTTTTTCTTATTTCAACTTGGCTTCCAAATAGTTAAATGTGAACAGGAAACATCCATGTGTAACGGCCTTTAAAATTCGGTACTTACATGTTATCGCCACTGTAGCTACATATTCGGCGAGTTTAAGTTAGGTTTGAAAAAAAAGGTCAGGTTAGTTAGTTAGGTTTGGTTAGTTTTGAAAAAAAATTTACGCTATTCTCAATACTGGGATAGACTGAGGTCTAGACAATAATGACCTTTCAACCTTACCATTCATCAAAGACATTCTTTTGCGTTCGCATTGTCTTTACGTTCATGCCAACGATATTGTCGTACATAAGTTAAAAAACCATTGATACAATTACCTGGGTATCGAAATCCGATCACCCAACCACTCAGGTATCGTGACTATTAGCTATCCTTAATTGTGAAAGTTGTTGTAGAAAGTTTTGATTCTAAATAAAATTTTATGTTTGACTACGATTTGTAAAAATTTTAAAAATTTAGGAGTAGATTGGCGGCACTTATAGCCCCTAAATCTTTAGCTGCGGTGGCATGAATACGCAAAGTACCTAAATTCAACTGCAGGACAAGCTCCTAAGGAGCGATTTGTGATAATCATCTCGGCAAACGGACTGACGATTGTGAGTTCTACGTTAAAATAAAAAATAAAAAAAAATATATCTCAGTGCTATGTACTAAATGCTAAAAGATCAAAGTGTTTAAAGATCAATACCATTTAGATTTCTGAACTGCATTCCCCTAGAGCTTATTTCGAACAACTCCGTGGACGTGTGGAGTACCCGCCGGTTTTCATAGTGTCATGTAGAAAACCGATTTTACTACTTTTACTATATTGTATCGGGTTTTGGTGTTTTTGTACCGTCCATGTTTGCGATTCCACAACACATGTGTTATAGCTACATACCTTGGTATCAAAGCAACGTATGTGATTTTGTCTCTGTTGTGTTTATAAATTAATTATTAATTGACTATATTACATATTTGTCAAAAACAAAACTAGCACAATTGAGAGCTTGTGGCCATCATCATTCATCTCATTATTGTAATACAAATGACAATGAATGGCCCTGGCTGGGGAAAATGAGGCGTGTTTTTCTAAACAAGAGGCATACGTATACATGCAAGCTACAGGTGCGGACCGAGTACTCCGACAAGATATGTACGGTTGGAGAAATGTTGCATATTGCTGTGGTTAGCGCAAACCCTGATTTTGATTTTAAATAATATTGATTTCATTAAAAAATGACTAAATAAATGACAATGACCATGAAAAAGGCGGTGACCGGCTCAAAACTTGTCACGTTGTCCCAAAAAATGCCTTCGGTGAAAGGTGGGAAATTACTTAATTATTTACACCTCTAACTACACCAGTGTCGGGAATGGCGTAAAGATATTTTTTAAAAAAAAAAAACTAGTATAAAAATGTTAAATTAAACTTCCAATTTGACTAAAGAATTCAGATAAAGAAATCGTGTTGCTTATTCATGCAATAACTCTGCTTAGCATAATAATTTGAAAAAAATCTTTATCTATTAGCAACAACCTGACTTCAAACATTACACAACATCTGAATAAAACTGTAATCATAAATGATATTGCAAATCGTATTACGAGAAGTCTAGACGGGAGAGGATTCACCCATAGTTACCGGCGCCGACACGCATTAAGATAATTGGAAGAAATAAAACTTGTAGTAAAAAACATTATTCATTATAATTATAATAACATATAATTATAATGGATAATGTATTCTTATAAAACTACATTCATGTCGACCACCTTAGACGGGTAGTGTAAACACTGTTTTTCATGTTGTCGTCAGCTCTGTGTTCCCGGGTTTGATTCCCGGACGGGCCAATGTAGTAACCACTTTTTCTACTTTGCCACCAGTACAGGTGTTTGTGGTACCTTTGTTGTTTCTGATACCATAAAACAAGTGCTTTAGCCACTTTGAGATCAAAACATGTATGTGATGTTGTCCATATCTAATGTATTTATTTCCTTTATATGTGCCAACCCCTTTCTTCCAGTGGGCAACGTAAGAGGGGGCTAAAGGAATAGCCTTGAAAATGCTACCGACAAAGGTGGTATTACCATCTCGAAAAATCCAGCAGACAGGTGACGGGCAGCAGAGTCCTTCTTCTGCCTCTTTATCTTTTTTCCTAATGAACACTAGTCAGGCAAGATATCTGCAGTTCTTCTGCTGCAATATCTGAGAGAAGAGACACGAGTTAGATTCCCAGGAGGTGGCCTTGTACCAGTGGATTTTTTCTAAACCCTATGTACTCTATATTATTTGTATAGTCGCTTGGTTATAAAGACGGCGACAGACACACCACCTCTCACGTTGTCTCAAAAAATATCTTCGGTGGAAGGTGGGACAAAAGAACTAAATCGTCTAAACCTCTGTCTAGCATGATATTGGCAACGGCTTGAAGGTATTTTTTCGAGGTGATAAGTCTAACGATATTTTTTGTATTTAACACATAGAGAACAATACATACATATACAAATATTTTATTAGTAAAAACGTTATTCCCTAGACTTTAAAGTCTTTATTAGATTTAATATTTCACATAGCAACGGGCCTGTTATTCTTTATTCCATCCCTCCGAGAAATATCCGGTCCGTGGGTAATGCAATAACAGCCCGCTGTCTCCGCGTCGGTAGTCCTGCTTGTTCATGATTTGCTTAGTGCAATTTATAGGCGCAATTCAGCGCGGAACTACGAATAAAGACAAGGAAATGGAGAAAATTTATCGAAGCTGAACGTTGTTTTGTTTTAAAAACAAAAAATATTAAAATTAAAATAGTCGTGTTATTGGGTGATTTGAATTCGAATCTGACGATCCAAGTTCGACTGTCAGGAGGTAGGCCCGAACTTATGAGTTTCTTCTAAACATATGTAAGACTTGACAACGATTGGGATACAAAGGCAACAGGCTTACTACCTTTTAACAGTGGTAGAGCCACGCATCAGCTTTTGTTGTTGCATGAATGGGCAGGCTCGACCGGGGAAGTACCACGACCTCACAGAATACCGGCGTGAAGTAGAAGTCTAACAAACTTTTGCATTTCGTCTGGTGAGTGCAGGTAACCGGAGGCCCACACACCCCTCTCCACCAACTCTGGGGGGGGGGTGCACTCTAAGGGCGGCAACGCATCTGCTATGCCTCTGATATTGCGGGTGTTCATGGGCGGCGGTAATCACTTACCATCACGTGAGCCTCCTGCTCATGTACCTCCCTTTGTTATAAAAAAAAACCTGTCACGTGACCATTTTTCTACATTGACCCGTCTGGAAATGAAAAACCCGGAACATCAAAGCCACTGACGACATGACATCGACCTGAAAACCGATGAAAACTTCTGTTGTCCCACGTAGAACGTCGTCATTCTAACATTCTTTTAAAACTTTTAATGTTTTTATATGCAAGAATATCCAGTTAATAATCCGCAGGCAAATTACCGCCTTTTCACCGTTCTACTAAAAAAAACAAATCAAGGCATTCACCTCCACCGCGTTAACTTCTCAGATCAATTTCTCTACACTTCTTTAACTTTGCCACGACAAAAGAAAGAACAATTATTAACAATTTTGAAACGTGATTGTGCAAATTTTTTATTAGCCACCTTAATGCAGGATACCTTTAATCACACCGAGCAGAAGTGAGCGAGAATTATCTTGTAAAAATAAATTAACACGAGGCGGTAATGGAAGGTGACGAGGAGGAATTATTTTGTAAAACGAAGACGTCGTTATTAACAGAGCGCAAAATCTCAGAGTAATTTTAATATAATCTTTTACTTCATTTTCATTCGACTGAGAAGAGGATTATGGTTATGTTTATTCGAGAGTATGATGAATATTTATATATAGAACGTAATATTAATAAGTAAATTAATACATCCGTACAGAATTTTTTATATATACGTTATTTAAAAAATGTCTTTACGTATTTACAGAAGTCTAGACAAGTCCTTTCGACTCGCCTTCCACCGAAGACATTTCTTGGGACATCGTGGCAGGTAATAAGCCTTTCGCCATTATGGCCATAACAACTATATTATTCGTTTACAACTACCAGCCTACCATCTGGGGATCGAACTTTTAACTCGGATTCCAACTACCTAACCACTCCGCTATCGTGACTTTTAGCTCAAATATGACATGTTCTAAAATGCACAAATCTTATTTGTGCTTGAAAATATACAGTGCTGGACTCAGGTATATTAAACAACGTACAGACTTACAATCAGAAAAGATTCAGAGATTACCTCTTTGGACGAGTCGCGTACACACCGGTTTTCGTATTGTCGCCAGGTTTGAGGTCCCGGGTTCGATTCGTAATGTAATGTTGGTATGTAATGTTGACCTTATTTGTGCATGTATTATTGACCTTATTTATGCATGTATTACTGACCTTATTTATGCATGTATTATGCTCTGAATTTTCATTTTTCTGAACCACACTTATTCCAGTAAAAATTGGGCGAAAATACTATGAAATAAGTTCATTAGAAAATATTCTTATAAAACTGTTAGCAGGTCTGTCATTACCGTTATTATAATAATTTAATAGTATTTTAATTAAAAGCAGCGTGTCTCGGGTGATCGCCAGGCGATGTAAATGTTCATGTGGCCCTTTGTCAGCGCGCACACATACATTCCGCGCAACACACGAACCACGAATTCCTCCAGAGACTCGATCTTGAGGTCCTTGGCGATGACGTCGTTTCGTACATAGCGACCCGCTCCCACTTTAACATGTACAGCTATATTCTATTGAACCTGTAGTCACCGACGTTGAGGTGTTGAAGTGAACGCGTACCACGCAGGCGCCGCGTAGGTTAATCTATATCCTATATAGGTCTTGTGTATACCTATCTTGGTTTTTCTTGGTAACTTTGACGAAAGTGCCGAATAGAGAAACGCCCTCGCTGCTCTCGCGCTGCTTATCGCGTAGTCCACCTGCACAATGAGGCGAAGCGATTTGTCTATCCGGCAACCAAGATAAACTTCTCTCCTCGGAGTTCTAGTTGGGGTGGTGCGCACTCGTGGCAATTGGTGATTATGGCGGATGTATTCCCAATGTTAATAGCCATCCTCCATTTATCTAGCCATTCCGGTAGTAGGTCTAACAGTCACTGAATATTCTTAGCAACGATGTGTGCCCGACGGGACGACGAAAAGTACGAGCTGTCGTCCGTGTAGAGTGCGAGCATGACATCATCTTCTTACTCTCGGACGCGACCCTCGAACGTGGGGATGTCGTTGGTGTAGAATGCGTACAGGCAAGGTGAAAGACAACTGCCCTGCGAGACGCCTGCTTCTATAGTGCGTACCGCCGAATCGGCTTGCTCGACGACGACGACGTCGAAGCTACGCCCTACTAAAAACGATTCTACTAACGTACGGAGGCAGGTGGTATCTTCTCCTCTTGCAGCAGCTTGAAGATGAGTCCCGTATGCCACACTCTGTCGAAGGCCTTTTCCATGTCTAGTAGGACCCCCAGACAGGTCGTGATGTTGTTCGACCGCTAAGTAGTGTAACACACGGGCAAGTTGCGTAGATG
Source organism: Sericinus montela (assembly GCA_029286605.1). NCBI lineage: Eukaryota > Metazoa > Arthropoda > Insecta > Lepidoptera > Papilionidae > Sericinus > Sericinus montela. Next base: position 8,286,876 of record JAGSMR010000003.1, on the reverse strand, counting down.
TTGAATGACCGCTACGGAATCCATGTTGCTCTACGCGTGGCTCTACGAGCGGGCGGAGCCTCAGTAGCAGTAATTTTTCAAATAACTTCGCTTAAGCTTCGAAAAATGTCAATACAGCTGCAGGTCGTCTGCGTAGAGATGGAAGTTTAAATTTGATTGTATTGTAGTCGATAAAAGACTTAAGGTACATCTATTTGTTTTCATCTACGCTATTCGATCTTGTAAAAATATATACCGATTTTAATTAATACAAAATCATTATAGACATCTAACCAATTGACCAAGAAGGGAACGAACCCTTCTTTGTCAATAAATTTATTTTTCAGTACCGCAAGCCCGGTGCCGTAAGTCGCGGCTCGATGTAATTAATGGGCCCCGCTCTGATTGATTGTACACTTCGATAAATAACTTGATATCGATGCTGCTGAATTAATCAACTGCTTGAAAATTGACGAATTTATCAAATATTACAGTCTTATTTATAAAAGTAACGAAGATTTATAAAACTATACTGCTAGTACTTTTTATATGCTATCAGCGTAAGAACTTAACAATAACTGAATTAATAAGATTTAATAATATCTTTCTTTACGAGGGTATCGTAAGATAGGAGGAAAAAGCTTGAAAATTGTAATATAAAAATATAGATGACAGTTCGGCTATGGACAGTACCGTCTTTATTACAAGGTTCCTGGTACTGGAATGCCCATTATGCCAGAATTGAGTAAGATATATCGTATTTAAAACTGTAAGGAAAATAAAAAAAAAATCTTCATACAATTCCCAATACAAGGGTAGACAGAGGTCTAGTCTAGACAATTATGTCCCTTCGACCCAACACCTTCCACCGAATATATTTTCGGGACAACGTCTAAATTTGTATTGGGAATTGAGTGAAGATATTTTATTTTTTAATGAGTATAATGCTAAGCTCCTCTAACGATCTAGTCATCAAGACTATTTTGTCGGCAAACAGAAGTAACGTCACACGTAACAAAATAAAACCGTCACCTTAACAATTGTATTCAGAAACTAAGTATAAGTATCTGGTATTTGTATCGATATCCATTCGCATTATTGGAGAGAAGGGAAACTTCGAAAGCTGATAACGTATTTCCAAGTTCTTACGACAACTTCAAATGAGCTCGGTTGATATCACAGTAGTGATTCCCTCATTAAGTGCCGCACATACTTCATTGATATTGGCAAAAGTTTTAATGTTTGAGCATCGCTGTCATTTTATTTCCTTTTCTGTATAAAATTTATCTCAACGACCGAATGTGTGAAGTTATCAGAATAATTATAGATTGGACGACCTCCGTAGCCGAGTGGAGCACATATCAGTTTTCATATAGAAAACACTTTTTCTATATTTTTTTGGGTCTGGGTGTTTGTGGTACCTCCGTTGTTTCTTATGGCTATGCTATTGCTTATTGCTAAGGGAATGGAACTAGAGCTATCGTCTCCGTGGATTAAGATTTAATTTTAAGTGCCTGACCACTATGGCTCCCTACATCTATGAAAACCACCATATCACTAACTGCTATTTGGAGGTAGAGATGGCAAAGCGTGTTTTTAAGAGGCACACGAGCTGGTAGCTCACGTTATGGTAAGTGATCACCGCCGCCCATGACCACATACAATAACAGAGAACATTGTGTTGAAATGCCTTCAAGGTTTTTCGAGTGTAGTAATGGCAGTGCATCCAGAACAATTAGTGAACGAAGAGGAGGGAGAGTGGTGCACTTCTTCTCATCGGACCAGGTAACATATGCCTTTTATTTTTGTATGCGGAATCGTGCATTGTAATTTTGTAACATCTTCATGTAGATGAATTTACGCAAAGTAACGCCTGAGTATATTAATTGGCTATATAGCTCTGGCCTAGACTCTCAGGTAAAACAGTAGTATACCACATTTGAAATAATTAAAAATTTCTGACACCATAGTAGAACAAATCAGCATGTGTTCTAGGCTTCTACTAAGAATTACGAGTAAATTCCAAATAAAACTACAAGTAGTTTGGAAGGACAGAAGGGTAATTCTGTTTAAAGAACTTTTAAAGCGCTCAACGGACTTTCCTCTATGGAGCTACGTGTTGTGTTGAGTTGCATAATGTCCACCGTCGAACGAATTTTAATATGTAAATTCCAAGACCGTTACACTTATTTTGAATTTAATTAATAAAATAAAAATATAAATTTCTTCACGCTGTTCCCAATACAGGTGCAGACAGAGAGGTCTAGACTTGACGTCTAGACAATTAAGTCCCTTTGACCCCCTTCCACCGAAGAAATTTTCGGGACAACGTGACAGGTGGTGAGCCCGTCGCCGTCTTTATGTTTGAGCCAACGATATAATTCGTACATAAGTTTTTGAAAACTTATTGGTACAAGCCTGCCACTCGAAATTCGGCCACCTTCCCACTTTGCTTTCGTTTAATAAATAATTTATTTCATTTAAATTTTTTATATGTGAAACATTATGAGCTATTTAGACCTCATAGAACAGCTCCTTTTTTCTAAATTTAAAATCTATTCTCTTTAATCTTTAATCCAATAAATCTAATTATTACATACCTTATCTAATCTTAGAATTTAGTTAAATCTATATAAGTGTGTATTTTTATACTTTCTCAAAGGCCAGCAACGCATCTGTTATTCCTCTGGCATGGCGTGCGTGCGGGTCATCCATATCAGGGGGTGTAAAGGCCCCTTTATGGGTTGCGAGTTTCGAGGCATTGCCTCATGACTCAGGCGTCTTCTCAGGGGCTGCTGCTCCCCGGTCCTGGGTACCGCCTTTCAGCGGCGTTGTGTAGGTGTGTTACGCACTTTACGTCTTATGTCGGGACTTATTGCACTTCCCGGTCCCCCCGGCCGGGTGGCAATGAGAGAATATCTCTCGGGAGGGTCGCCACCCGGTGGTCGAGCGTAACGGTAGCCGTTCCTGGATCGCCAGGCGATGTAGATGTTCGTGTGGTCCGTTGTCAGCACGGTCGTACATTCCGCGCGACACCCGGACCACGAATTCTTCGACCGTTTCTATTTTCAGGTCCCTGGCGATAACGTCATTGCGTACAAAGCGACCTGCTCCAACTATAGTACGTAGTACTATATTCTGTTGGACCCGTAGTCGCCGACGTTGGTATGTTGAGGTGAACGCGTACCACGCAGGCGCCGCGTAAGTAAGTTCAGATCTTATATATGTTTTGTATATACCTATCTTGGTTTTAATGGTAGCTTTGTTGTTGACAGTACCGGATAGAGAACCGCCTTCGCTGCCTCGCGCTGCTTATAGCGTAATCCACCTGTGCGGTGAGCCGAAGCGATTTGTCTATCCGGCAACCAAGATAGGTGACGGCGCTCTGCCACTTAATCCTTTGATCTCTTAGTTTGAGTTGTGGTGGCACGCGCCCTCGGCGATTGGTGATTATGGCGGATGCCTTCCGACATTAATAGTCATCCGCCATTTATCTAACCATTCTGGTAATAGGTCCAACAGTCGCTGCATCTTCTTGGCAGCGATGTTTGCCCGACGGGACGACGTAAAGTACGCGCTGTCGTCCGCGTAGAGTGCGAGCATGACATCGTCTTCCCACTCTTGGACGCGACCTCGAGCGTGGGGATGTCGTTGGTGTAGATTGCGTACAGGCAAGGAGAAAGACAACTGCCCTGTGGAACGCCTGCTTCTATAGTGCGTACCGCCGAATCGGCTTGCTCGACGGTGACGTAGAAGCTACGCCCTACTGGCCCTCTGGCATGGCAAATAAAAAGTAATGGGCGGCGGTAATCACTTACCGTCACGTGAGCCTGCTTGTTTGCCCCTTATTGGCAAACGACATGAAAGAAAGTATTATATTCAAATGTGTTTACGATGATCTTCGTGGACGAATAGTGTTCTCTGCGGTTTTTGTTGTCTCTTCAATATGTCTTTTTCATTGAAAAGGGAGGCAAACGAGAAGGTGGCTCACGTGATGGTAAGTGATTAGTACCGCCCATGAACACCCGCAATACCAGAGGCATAGCAGATGCGTTGCCAGCCTTAGAGTGCCCCCCACAGAATTGGGGAGGGGTGTGTGTGGGCTCGGTTACCTGCACTCATCAGATGAAACGCAAAAGTTTGTTAGACTTCTATTTCACGCCGGTATTTTGTGAGGTCGTGGTACTTCCCGGTCGAGCTGGCCCATTCATGCAACAACAAAAGCTGATACGTGGACCTACCACTGTTAGATACTGACTGATATTGGGATGGCCAATCCTTAGAGTGGCGATTGTGATTGAAATTTTTATTAATGTAAAAACTAACTTTTAAGTATTAATATAATTAAAGCAACACATAAAATTTCCAATGACCATAAATATGAAATAATTTCACAGAAAACGACTTATCGAGTGCATGTAAACAATTTTCTTGTTTCCGAAGTGAATTCTAAGAGAGCGATGTTACTATTATGATACACGAGAAAACCCATCACGTGCCAAAGTGAAAAATATTTGTAATATTTATCAATAAAATGAAAAAGGTTTATTTACATTCTTTATTCATTTATTTATACTTTTTTCACAGGTTTTCATGTTTTCACCGGCTCTGAGGTCCGGGGTTCAATTCCCCGACGCATCAATTAAAAAAATCACTTTTCTATATTGTCTTGGGTCTGTGTTTTTGTGTAACCTCGTTGCTTCTGATTCCATTACCCTCTCGCTTTGAGAGCAGAGCACTGTATGAGATGTTGTCCCTATCTACGTATCTACGAATATATACATACATCGATTTTAAATAAAATCAATTAAGAAGGAAATTCACAATAAAAGCGACTAATAATGTAACTCTTAAAGTAGTGAACGAGCAAAGTACTTTCAAGTGCTATGCTATTTCATTCAGGCCAGGGCCGCCCGATTGGAAAATGGATTCTAAAAAGCAAGTTAACATTAAATTACCTTTGCTCATGCATCGGATGCTAATTACGGTACCAAATGGTTAGTTACGCTTTATATTTTAATCAGAATTCACTTTCGTAGTTCTTGAAATCTCATTTTGTTGCTTTCCTTGTAATTTGTCTAAAAATTTGTAAGTCTAAAACCAGGTAGCCTAGCTGGTACTGATTATTGCCTTCGAGCTAGGGGTTACAGGGTTCATGTACATCCAAGAGCAAACATTTTTCCGATGAATATATTTGTTCTCGAAACACGGATGTTTACATGTATACGTGAATATTTATCTATATACTTATATTCTACCGTTGGCTTAGAGGCTGGCGTTAGGCTCATAACCTATCACGTTGTTGCAAATAAGCTTCGGCGAAAAGTGGGTCGAAAAGACTTAATTCTATAGATCTCTGCCTGCCCCAGGAATTAGGGTGAAGATAAAAAATATAATGATGAGATAACAATGTAAATGAAAATAAAATAAATAAATAAATATCTTCACGCAATTCCCAAGACAGGGGTAGACAGAGGTCTGACAATAAGTCGTTTCGACCCACCTTCCTACGAAGATATTTTGGGACAACGGGACAGAAGGTGAGCCCGTCGCCGTCTCAATGTCCAAGGCAACGATATAATTCTTACATAAGTTTTTTTTTTTAAAACCCATTGTCTCGGTTATCGTGATGAGAATTATGTAAAATAAACTTATTTTGTAAATTTTTGAACATTCAATACATAAAGAGAGAATCGTCGATAATAAAAGCAAATAAAAAGTCATATTAAGAGTAGAAAGCTTGTGGACAAGACTTTGAAACTGTCAAGTTTTGGTGTAAATATTAAGCAAGAGAGAGAGATTCTTAAAAAAAAAATATCTTTATTTACGTAAACACAGAGAATACATATGGTTACAATTATCTGGTGTCTCCTTTTAAGAAAAATAATGCCTGTTCCAGGAGACATCGCTCTTCCATATCATAGTGAAGTATACTATCTATATTTACCTTAAAAATTAAGTAAACTTAGTTCATAGGAAACAAAGAGAAAAAAATGTAATAAAATGCTGGCAGAATTTGTGTGTGTGTGTATGTGTGTGTGTGTGTGTGTGTGTGTGTGTGTGTGTGTGTGTGTGTGTGTGTGTGTGTGTATGTGTGTGAGAGAGAGAGAGAGAGTGAGTGAGTGAGTTTATATATTAAGAATTACTTCACATACTCCAAAAATTGTTCCGTCTCATCATACGTTAATGATTTTAGCCATTGTGTTAATACAATTTTACAGTCACGATGGGATTTGGAATGTATATCAATTTCTTTGTTAATTTTATTATATAAATACCTTGAACGATTCTTATACTGCATGCTTGCAAATACGGTTTTTACTGGGGAAGCAAATGTCACATTATATTTCCTTCGTTTAGATTTTATATTTACGTCACGTGATACAGTTTTATGTGTTTTTAGTGCAGTGTGTAATACATACAACTTCCGAACTGATAATAATTCACTTTTGTCGTATAAGCTATAAGTAGGATGCGAAATTTTTTTGAAGTACATTGTTTTTAGTAACGCCCGTTGTGCTCGTTCCACTTCAATGAAATGTGTTTTAGCGGCACCACCCCAGATCGGTAAACAGTATATTATTATGGACTGCACCAAAGCGACATAAACTTTATTTAAGGTATTACTTGAAGAGCCATGCAAGTTTGGATTATAATTATTAGGGATAATATGTCTTAAAGTTTTAAATAACCAAATAAATTTTCTAATTCTTGCAGTAATCTGCTCGATTTGGGGAAACCATGATAGCCTCTGGTCAATTAGAACACCTAAATATTTTGTATAATTTACCTTATTTATATTTGGACAGTTACAATTATTATTATTTAAGCCATTTCTGGTATGGATTTTAATATTAAAATTAGAACTAGGTTTTGAGTTGTTATATATACTAAAGCAGATGTAGGTTGTTTTTTCGGTGTTTAAGGTGAGTAAATTATATTTTAGCCATTTAGCGACGTGGGCCATAGTTTGTTGAGCTTTTAAATTAACGTCCTCCCAATTTGATCCAGTAAATAATATAGCTGTATCATCGGCGTACGAAAAGATGTTTGTATTTTCTGTACTCATGTTGCAGAGGTCGTTAATATAGATTAAAAATAAAGTAGGCCCTAGGACACTTCCTTGTGGTACGCCAGACGATACACCTATATCTTCGCTAATGAATTGATCTAATTTTACTTTCTGTTTTCTATTTTTAAGATAATCTTTAAACAAAGAAAGTTCCTGTCCTCTAATTCCTATTTTTTCCAGTTTTTGTTCAAGAATGGGTTGGGAAACGGTGTCAAAGGCTTTTTTAATATCGATAAAGACACCTAGACATTTTTTCCCACTATCGAGAATGTCTGTTACATGGGAAGTCAAAGATGTTACTGCATCCTCTGTAGATAATCCCTGTCTAAAGCCAAATTGACATGGTGACAAAATTTTGAATTTAGTAAGATAACTAAGCAACCTTGTATTTAATAACTTTTCTAAAACCTTTGAGATGACTGGTAAAATGGAAATTGGCCTATAATTACTGATATCACTTCGATCCCCACCTTTATATATCGGAGTAATAAGAGATTTTTTAAGCTGTGTTGGAAAATAGTTAATTGACTCAGGCGTTACTTTGCGGAAATTCATTGTAAAGTTGTTATTTAAAAAAATTACTTCGCAACCCTCCGCATGAAAATGTAAAAAGGTATATGCTACCTGGTCCGAAGAGAAGAAGAGCACCACCCTCCCTCCCATAGATGCGTGCACCAATTCTGTGGAATTATATTTTCATGCGGAGGGTTGCGAAGTAATTTTTTAAATAATAACTTTGTGTTGGAAAAGTTCCTGTTTTAAACCTAAGATTAGCTAAGTGCGTTATGATCGGTACAACTTCCTCTTTTACATATTTTAGGTATCTTGTTGAAATGTTATCCCATCCTGGAGCACTGTCAGATTTTAAACTCATTATAATATTGCCCACTTCGTCGTGGTCGGTTTCCAATAAAACAAATGATTGGGGTAATGAAGGTAAGTTTTTAATGTAATTATTTATTTCGCTGTCTGTTATAGTTGACTGAATGTTAAAAGCAAGTTCTGTACTAATATTAGAAAAATATTTATTTATAAAATTAGCCGATTCAACGGGTGTCGATTTTAAGTCAATCAATTCAGTATTTAATTTGTGAGATTTATTAGTGTAGGTAATATTTTTTATGTTATTCCAAAGCAATTTATTGTTTTTTATAGAGTTAGTTAATAATTTTCTGTCATAATTCCTTTTAATTTTTTTAATCAGATTGTTACAATAATTCCTGTATCGGATATAAGTAATTTTTTTAATTTCATTATGAGGATCATCACGAGACTGTTTCTGAATTTTTTTACGGTTTTTGATACATCTTAACAAGTCACTGGTGATCCATGGCTTTATATTACGTTTACTTTTAGGGATATTGGTTATAATTGTATTTATTCTAATTGATTCTGTAAGCTGCTGGATCAGATAGTTTGTTATTATGTCAGGATCATTATGAAAGAGTAGTTGAGCTAGATTTTTTTGTTTTAAATATTTTAATGCTTGTTCAAAGTTTATAGTAATTGTAGTTTTAGGCGAGGTCTTATGATTTTTTATTTTAGACATTGATAAAAATATTGAAAAGTGGTCAGTAATGGAAGTAAGTTTTTGTAGAATGGCAATGAAGGCCGATGTTTTAGTTTTTTTATCTTTAACATAAAATGATCAAGGCAATTTCTATTTCTGGTAGGTAGTATATGACCGGGGAGAATACCATACAACGACAACTTGTTTAAATAATATGTCCGATTATTGTATTCATAAGCATGTTCAGATAATTTAGGCCTAATATTAATGTTAATATCCCCCGTTAGTATAATATTTTCTGTGAATTGAGTCTATCTAGATGGGAACATAGTGAATTAGTAAAATTTTCTGAATTTTTATATGAAGGGATCGGTATATGCAAAGAATGATGTTATCTGATATGTTTACTTGCAAACAAGATGCTTGAGCCACCTTTATTTCTACATTAGATTTCAATGTATTTTTATGTAAACTACCACCCCATCATTTTGGTTATTTTGACTAACTGTAGAAAAGAATTGTAGTTACTAAGAATGGGTAACAGTTTGTCTGGCATGGCAACAAAAAGTAATGGGCGGCGGTAATCATCATATCGTCACGTGAGAGCCTGCTTGTTTGCCCCTTATTGGCAAACGACATGAAAGAAAGTATTATATTCAAATGTGTGTTTACGATGATCTTCGTGGACGAATAGTACCCCTCTTGCGGTTTTTGTTGTCTCTTCAATATGTCTTTTTCATTGAAAAGGGAGGCAAACGAGAAGGTGGCTCACGTGATGGTAAGTGATTAGTACCGCCCATGAACACCCGCAATACCAGAGGCATAGCAGATGCGTTGCCAGCCTTAGTACTCTCACAGAATTGGGGGAGGTGTGTGTGGGCTCAAGGTTACCTGCACTCACTGATGAAACGCAAAAGTTTGTTAGACTTCTACCACGCCGGTATTTTGTGAGTCGTGGTACTTCCCGGTCGAGCTGGCCCATTCATGCAACAACAAAGCTGATACGTGGACCTTACCACTTAGATACTGACTGATATTGGACACAATCCTAGAGTGGCGACGATTGAAATTCTTTTTATTAATGTAAAACTAACTTTTAAGCATTAATATAATTAAAGCAACACATAAAATTTCAATGACCATAAATATGAAATAATTTCACAGAAAACGACTTATCGAGTGCACAAACAATTTTCTTGTTTCCAGAAGGAATTCTAAGAGCGGATGTTACTATTATGATACACGAGAAAACCCATCACGTGCCAAAGTGAAAATATTTGTAATATTTATCATTAAAATGGGAAAAGGTTTATTTACATTCTTTATTCATTTATTTATACTTTCTTCACAGGTTTTCATATGTTTTACCGGCTCTGGAGGTCCGGGGGTTCAATCTCTCGACGCATCAATTAAAAATCACTTTTCATTGTCTTGGGTCTGTGTTTGTGTAACCTCTTCTGCTTTGAGAGTAGAGCACTGTATGAGATGTTGTCTCATTCATGTATCTACGAATATATACATACATCGATTTTAAATAAAATCAATTAAAGAAATTCACAATAAAAGCGACTGTACTCTTTAAAGTTTATGTGTTGTTTAATTATATTAATATTTCTAAGTGCTAATTTCATTCAGCCAGGCCGCCCGATTCGAAAATGGATTCTAAAAGCAAGTTAACATCAAATTACCTTGCTCATGCATCGATGCTACCATGGTACCAATGGTTAGTTAAGGCTTTATATTTTAATCAGAATTCACTTGTAGTTCTTGGAAATCTCATTTTGTTAAGCTCTTGTAATTTGTCTAAAAATTTGTAAGTCTAAAACCAGATAGCCTAGCTGGTACTGATTATTGCCTTCGAGCTAGAGGTTACAGGGTTCATACTTCCCAAGAGCAACATTTTTCCGATGAATATATTTGTTCTCGAAACATGGATGTTTACATGTATACGTGAATATTTATCTATATACTTATATCTCTACCAGTCATTTTAGAGGCTGTGGCGTTAGGCCTTACAATCACGCCGTTGTTGCAACAAGCTTCAAGGAAAAGTGGTCAAAAGACTTAATTTATAGATCTCGCCTGCCCCAGGAATTAGCGTGAAGATACAAAATATAATGATAAGATAACAATGTAAATGAAAATAAAATAAATAACAATATCTTCATGCAATTCCCAAGATAGGGGTAGAGGGTCTGACAATAAGTCGTTTCTGGACCACCTTCCTCCGAAGATATTTTGGGACAACGTGACAGAAGGTGAGCTCTGCCGTCTCAATGTCCAAGGCAACGATATAATTTTAAGCAAAAGTTTTTTTAAAACCCATTGTCTCGGTTATCGTGATGAGAATTATGTAAAATAAACTTATTTTGTAAATTTTGAACATTCAATACATAAAGAGAGAATCGTCGATAATAAAAGCAACAAAAAGTCATATTAAGAGTAGAAAGTTTGTGGACAAGACTTTGGAAACTGTCAAGTTTTAAAAAATATTAAGACTTAAAAAATATCTTTATTTACGTAAACACAGAGAATACATATGGTTACAATTGGTGCCCCTAAGCAAAAATAATGCCTGTGCTAGGAGACACTACTCTTCCATATCATAGTGAAGTATAATATCTATATTTACCTTAAAAATTAAACTTAGTTCAGGAACAGAGAGAAAAATGTAATAAATGCCAGGCAGAATTTGTGTGTGTGTGTGTGTGTGTGTGTGTGTGTGTGTGTGTGTGTGTGTGTGTGTGTGTGTGTGTGTGTGTGAGAGAGAGAGAGAGAGAGTAAGTGAGGAGGTGTATATATTAAGAATTACTTCTACATACTCCAAAAATTGTTCCGTCTCATCATACGTTAATGATTTTAGCTATTAGTTAATACAATTTTACAGTCACGATGGGATTTGAATGTATATCAATTTCTTTGTTAATTTTATTATATAAATACCTTTGAACGATCTATACCGTATGCTTGCAACACATGGTTTTTACTGGGAAGCAAAATGTCACTTTATATTTCCTTCTTCTGTTTAGATTTTATATTTACGTCACGTGATACAGTTTTATGTGTTTTTAGCAGTGTGTAATACATAACTCTGAACTGATAATAATTCACTTTTGTCGTATGTTTCTGCAAGTAGGATGCGAAATTTTTGAAGTACATTGTTTTTAGTAACGCCTGGGTTGTGCTTGTTCCACTTCAATGAAATGTGTTTAGCGGCACCAACCCAGATCGGTAAACAGTATATTATTATGGACTGCACCAAAGGACATAAACTTTATTTAAGGTATTACTTGAAGAGCCATGCAAGTTTGGATTATACTAATAGGGAAGCATAAGCTCAAAGTTTTAAATAATACGTTAAATTTTCTAATTTTGCAGTAATCTATTTGATTTGTAAAGTTCACAGATAACCTCTTGGCCACCTTTAGAACACCTAAATATTTTGTATAATTTACCTTCTTTATATTTGGACAGTTACAATTATTATTAGTTGCTTCATTTCTGGTATGGATTTTAATATTAAAATTATAACTAGGTTGTGAGTTGTTATATATACTAAAGCAGATGTAGGTTGTTTTTCGGTGTTTAAGGTGAGTAAATTATATTTTAGCCATTTAGCGACGTGGGCCATAGTTTGTTGAGCTTTTTAAATTAACGTCCTCCCAATTTGATCCAGTAAATAATATAGCTGTATCATCGGCGTACGAAAAGATGTTTGTATTTTCTGTACGCATGTTGCAGAGGTCGGTAATATAGATTAAAATAAAGTAGGCTCCAGGACACTTCTCAGGTACGCCAGACGATACACCTATATCTTCGCTAATGAATTGATCTAATTTTACTTTCTGTTTTCTATTTTAAGATAATCTTTAAACAAAGAAAGTTCCTGTCCTCTGATTCCTATTTTTCCAGTTTTGTTCGCTAATGGGAAACGGAAATAAAGGCTTTTTAATATCGATAAAGACACCTAGACATTTTTCCCACTATCGAGAATGTTCAGTTACATGGGCAGTCAAAGATGTTACTGCATCCTCTGTAGATAATCCTGTCTAAAGCCAAATTGACATGGTGACAAAATTTTGAATTTAGTAAGATAACTAAGAACCTTTGTATTTAATAACTTTTCTAAAACCTTTGAGATGACTGATAAAATGGAAATTGGCCTATAATTACTGATATCACTTCGATCCCCATCTTTATATATCGGAGTAATAATAGATTTTTAAGCTGTGTTGGAAAATAGTTAATTGACTCAGGCGTTACTTATGAAATTCATTGTAAAGTTGTTATTTAAAAATTACTTCGCAGCCCTCCGCATGAAAATATAAAAGGTATATGCTACCTGGTCCGAAGAGAAGAAGAGCACCACCTCCCTCCCACAGATGCGTGCACCAATTCTGTGGAATTATATTTTCATGCGAGGGTTGCAAAGTAATTTTAAAATAACAACTTTGTGTTGGAAAAGTTCCTGTTTTAAACCTAAGATTAGCTAAGTGCGTTATGATCGGTACAACTTCCTCTTTACATATTTTAGGTATCTTGTTGAAATGCTATCCCATCCTGGAGCACTGTCAGATTTTAAACTCATTATAATATTGCCCACTTCGTCGTGGTCGGTTTCCAATAAAACAAATGATTGGGGTAATGAAGGTAAGTTTTAATGTAATTATTTATTTCGCTGTCTGTTATTGTTGACTGAATGTTAAAAGCAAGTTCTGTACTAATATTAGAAATATATTTGTTTATAAAATTAGCTGATTTAACGGGTGTCGATTTTAAGTCAATCAATTCAGTATTTAATTTGTAAGATTTATTAGTGTAGGTAATATTTTTTATATTATTCCAAAGCAATTTATTGTTTTTTATAGAGTTAGTTAATAATTTTCTGTCATAATTTCTTTTAATATTTTATCAGATTGTTACAATAATTCCTGAATCGGATATAAGTAATTTTTAATTTCATTATGAGGATCATCACGAGACTGTTTCTGAATTTTTTTACGGTTTTTGATACATCTTAACAAGCCACTGGTGATCCATGGCTTTATATTACGTTTACTTTTAGGGATATTGGTTATAATTGTATTTATTCTAATTGATTCTGTAAGCTGCTGGATCAGATAGTTTGTTATTATATCAGGATCATTATGAAAGAGTAGTTCAGCTAGATTTTTTTGTTTTAAATATTTTAATGCTTGTTCAAAGTTTATAGTAGTTGTAGTTTTAGGCGAGATCTTATGATTTTTTATGTTAGACAATGATAAAAATATTGAAAAGTGGTCAGTAATGGAAGTTTGTAGAATGGCAATGAAGGCCGATGTTTTAGTTTTTTTTATCTTTAACATAAAATGATCCAGGCAATTTCTATTTCTGGTAGGTAGTGTATGACCGGGGAGAATACCATACAACGACAACTTGTTTAAATAATATGTCCGATTAGTGTATTCATAAGCATGTTCAGATAATTTAGGCCTGATATTAATGTTAATATCCCCCGTTAGTATAATATTTTTCTGTGAATTGAGTCTATCTAGATGGGAACATAGAGAATTAGTAAAATTTTCTGAATTTTTATATGAAGGGGATCGGTATATGCAAAGAATGATGTTATCTAATATGTTTACTTGCAAACAGGATGCTTGAGCCACCTTTATTTCTGTTACATTAGATTTCAATGTATTTTTTATGTAAACTACCACCCCATCATTTTGGTTATTTTGACTAACTGTAGAAAAAGAATTGTAGTTACTAAGAATGGGTAACGGTTTGTCTGGATTTATGCGACATTCTGTTAAAATTATGGCATCTATCTCAAATGTAAAAGTAGATAAATTAGTTACAAAATCTGTTTTTGAATAAACGTAATGTCTCTTCTCTTACGATCTACTTATAAACTCATAACTATAGATACTAACTACTACAGTGAACTATACTGTTAACAAATCATTGACATGACTTGAAACGCCCCCTTCTAAAAATCACTCTACTGGTCTAAGTTATGTGAAAAATAAAAGTTTTCTTTTCTGCGTCTAAATAAAAAAAACAACAGTTGTACAAAGACAACAGAAATTGATATGTTTATGAGACGGACAGACATCAGCAGTTGTCTGTATGTCTCATAAACATACCAATTTCTGTGACTTTGAGTCAGAGGTGTAATGTGGTCACTTGTGGGTTACACATATCGTGTAGCATACCTAATCCTAAATTATTTATTTATTTTATACCTAACCTCATGTTATGTTGTCATTTAAAAATTGTTTTTAAAGTAGATACTTATTTATTTATTTATTTTATAATTTCCAAAAAATACAGCAAATTAAACGACACCCTTATCTTCGAACACCCTGAACCTAACATTATTAAAATAAATAGAAATTGAGTTTCTACTTGTATGTTACGGGAAAACATATAAAAAGTCCATGATCTTAAAATAACATGGTGAATCACTCGACATTGTGATACAATTATACGGAACTCGCGTTTGGCATGTTCTTTCATGATATTCAGCCTATGTGAATGCGTGAAATCGATTTCAGAGCCGACTGATTTGACGTCAAGGTAACATAGGGTTTGTGCGATTCTTTAATTTCCTTTCAACGAAAAACTTTTTAAGCTTGTTAAAAGTCTTTTATATTTCAAAGTAAATTCGAACACAATAACCCTAGCATCGGTTCTTTAAAGCCTTTAAATTTATTTAGTTAGGCATGTGTTACTGGGCCCGAAGAGAAAAAACACCGCCCTCCCTCGCGCAGATGCGTGCACTAGTTTAATAGAATATACCAATCACCATTAAAACAGGTGGGCAGAATGGAGCTAAATAATTGTAACTCCGTACTCCATAAACTATCAGAGATATGTACATTATTTGTAAAAAGTCACTTTAATCGGAAAATCACGTTTGCTTTGTTGATAGAATGGCCACAGCAAACGTGACTGCAGTGTGTGATATTGACTCATGTACGTGTCCTGGTCTGCTGTTTATTGTTTGCGGTGCAGCAACGCAATCCAGCATAGGCACGACTTAACACTTCCATTTGGCACTTGAAATATTCTAATAATGTGAACTTATATGTAAATATTCTTTGCTTCTACTGTAATTGTTTTAATTTATTACAATCAAACCAAAAAGACGAAAGCCTGAACAGATATTTCTGAGCGTTCTTTGTTGTAAAATCCTTAAATAAAAGACAAAATAACTTTAAAATATTTATCTTCACGCAATTCCCAATATAGGGGTAGACAGAGATCTAGTCTAAACAATTAAGTCTCTTAGACCCACTTTCCACCGAAGATATTTTCGGGATTTAGATAGATAAATATTTAATTTGATAATAATGTAAAGTAGTCATGATAGCAGGGGTTGGGTGATCTGTCACGTTGTCCCAAAAATATCTTCGGTGGATCGTGGTCGTAACGATTTAATCGTCTAGATATCTGTCTACCTGCATTGGGAATGGCGCGAAGATTATATATCTATATAGATTATATATCGATATATATCTTCACACAATTCCTATACAGGGGTGAACAGGGCTAGCCCTGCCTACCTAGCCCTCTAGATAATTATGTCCCTTAGACCCATGGTTTTGTAAAACTTATGTACGATTTATATCTTTGGCTTGAAAATTAAGACGGCGATGGGCTCACCACCTGTCACGTTGTTCCAAAAAATATCTTCGGTGAATTTAATTGTCTTGACATCTGTCTAACCCGTATTGGAAATGTCGTGAAAATATTTCGATAATAAAGTGTACCTACTTAACTCAAAGTAATAAATAAATATCTTCACGCAATTCCCAATACAGGGGTAGACAGAGGTCTAGTCTAGACAATTAAGTCCTTTAGACCCACCTTCCACCGAAGATTTTTTCGGGATTTAGATAGATAAATATTTAATTTTCTAATAAAGTAAAGCCACTGTAGCCAAATGGTTGGGTGATCGGAATTCAAATCACGAGACCCGAGTTCGATCCCTAAGGCTGGTACCAAATGGTTTTTTAAAAACTTATGTACGATTTATATCTTTGGCTTGAAAATAAAGACGGCGATGGGCTCACCACCTGTCACGTTGTTCCAAAAATATCTTCGGTGGATGATTGGTCGTAACGATTAAATCGTCTAGACATCTGTCTACCGCTGTATTGGGAATGGCGTGAAAATATTTCGATACTAAAGTGAGTCTACTTAACTCAAAGTAATAAATAAATAAATTAATATCTTCACGCAATTCCCAATACAGGTGCAGACAGAGAGGTCTAGACTTGACTAAGTCCCTTTGACCCCTTCCACCGAAGAAATTTTCGGGACAACGTGACAGGTGGTGAGCCCGTCACCGTCTTTATGTCCAAGCTAACGATATGCATCGTACATAGGTTTTGAAAAAACCCATTTGTTCGAGCCTGCCACTTAGGGATCGAACTCGGGTCTCTCGACTCGAAAATCCAACCCCCCATCCACTCGGCTATCGTGACTTTAACTCAAAGTCAGTAATGATTTCTTGTATTTACGCGAATACTAAACATTTTGAATTTTAAATAAAAAGGGGGAACTGGTCGGGAGGACTGGGGGTCTGTCCCTCCCACCGACCACGGATGCTGTAAAGCATCCGAAACGTCGGGAAATAAAAATAGTTTGTAAAAACTAATTAAAAACGTGATAAAATCCGAAAATCGTTTTCAAAGTCAGTACTTACTTAATAACAAACTCTTATATCTTATTCTATTGTTATCGACGTCTTAAAATTACATATTAAAAATTATCTTTTGCACCTTGTTAAAACTATATCTAAACTCAAATATTCCAAATAGAAACATGTTAATAATTAATTTGAAATCTCAGTCTGTCTGCGAGTTGTTAATGGATTATTGTTAATTATAATATGAAATTTTAAAAGCGGGCTTTTATTAAGTAAACGAAGTTTTGTAAATTGGATGTGTTCACAGGAATCATTTAAGGAAAAGTCATTAAAAGTACATGTTAGAAGAAGTTTGTGAGACGGAACGAATTTATTTCACGTACAAGCTAAATTTTATTATGATTAATGTGTTTCAATGGCAGTCTTTCTTCTTCTTCTTCCTGCCCTTATCCCATGCTATGTGGGGTCGGTACAACATGTCTTACTCATGTTGTGAAGTATTTGGCAATGTTTTCCGATCGGCCGCCTGCCTCACACCAACCCTCCTTGGGAATTCTTGGTTTGAAGAAGGATAGATTGGGTATAGGAGGAATTGGGAGGGATGGGTGGGATAACAGTGCCACGGAGACAGAGAGGTCTAGACTTGACTAAGTCCCTTTGACCCCTTCCACCGAAGAAATTTTCGGGACAACGTGACAGGTGGTGAGCCTGTCGCCGTCTTTATGTTTGAGCCAACGATATAATTCGTACATAAGTTTTTGAAAACTTATTGGCACAAGCCTGCCACTGAAATTCGGCCACCTTCCCACTTTGCTTTCGTTTAATAAATAATTTATTTCATTTAAATTTTTTATATGTGAAACATTATGAGCTATTTAGACCTCATAGAACAGCTCCTTTTTCTAAATTTAAAATCTATTCTCTTTAATCTTTAATCCAATAAATCTAATTATTACATACCTTATCTAATCTTAGAATTTAGTTAAATCTATATAAGTGTGTATTTTTATACTTTCTCAAAGGCCAGCAACGCATCTGTTATTCCTCTGGCATGGCAAATAAAAAGTAATGGCGGCGGTAATCACTTACCGTCACGTGAGCCTGCTTGTTTGCCCTTATTGGCAAACGACATGAAAGAAAGTATTATATTCAAATGTGTTTACGATGATCTTCGTGGACGAATAGTGTTCTCTGCGGTTTTTGTTGTCTCTTCAATATGTCTTTTTCATTGAAAAGGGAGGCAAACGAGCAGGTGGCTCACGTGATGGTAAGTGATTAGTACCGCCCATGAACACCCGCAATACCAGAGGCATAGCAGATGCGTTGCTAGCCTTAGAGTGCCCCCACAGAATTGGGGAGGGGTGTGTGGGCCTCCGGTTACCTGCACTCATCAGATGAAACGCAAAGTTTGTTAGACTTCTATTTCACGCCGGTATTTTGTGAGGTCGTGGTACTTCCTCGGTCGAGCCGGCCCATTCATGCAACAACAAAAGCTGATACGTGGACCTACCACTGTTAGATACTGACTGATATTGGGATGGCCAATCCTTAGAGTGGCGATTGTGATTGAAATTTTTATTAATGTAAAACTAACTTTTAAGTATTAATATAATTAAAGCAACACATAAAATTTCCAATGACCATAAATATGAAATAATTTCACAGAAAACGACTTATCGAGTGCATGTAAACAATTTTCTTGTTTCCGAAGTGAATTCTAAGAGAGCGATGTTACTATTATGATACACGAGAAAACCCATCACGTGCCAAAGTGAAAAATATTTGTAATATTTATCAATAAAATGAAAAAGGTTTATTTACATTCTTTATTCATTTATTTATACTTTCTTCACAGGTTTTCATGTTTTACCGGCTCTGAGGTCCGGGGTTCAATTCCCCTGACGCATCAATTAAAAATCACTTTTCTATATTGTCTTGGGTCTGTGTTTTTGTGTAACCTCTCTCTCGCTTTGAGAGCAGAGCACTGTATGAGATGTTGTCCCTATCTATGTATCTACGAATATATACTTACATCGATTTTAAATAAAATCAATTAAGAAGGAAATTCACAATAAAAGCGACTGTACCTCTTAAAGTTTATGTGTTGCTTTAATTATATTAATACTTTCAAGTGCTATGCTATTTCATTCAGGCCAGGGCCGCCCGATTGGAAAATGGATTCTAAAAAGCAAGTTAACATTAAATTACCTTTGCTCATGCATCGGATGCTAATTACGGTACCAAATGGTTAGTTACGCTTTATATTTTAAACAGAATTCATTATTTTTTTTTTTTAGACATTGTGATACAATTATACGGAACTCGCGTTTGGCATGTTCTTTCATGATATTCAGCTTATGTGAATGCGTAAAATCGATTTCAGAGCCGACTGATTTGACGTCAAGGTAACATAGGGTTTGTGCGATTCTTTAATTTCCTTTCAACGAAAAACTTTTTAAGCTTGTTAAAAGTCTTTTATATTTCAAAGTAAATTCGAACACAATAACCCTAGCATCGGTTCTTTAAAGCCTTTAAATTTATTTAGTTAGGCATGTGTTACTGGGCCCGAAGAGAAAAAACACCGCCCTTCCTCGCGCAGATGCGTGCACTAGTTCAATAGAATATACCAATCACCATTAAAACAGGTGGGCAGAATGGAGCTAAGTAATTGTAACTCCGTACTCCATAAACTATCAGAGATATGTACATTATTTGTAAAAAGTCACTTTAATCGGAAAATCACGTTTGCTTTGTTGATAGAATGGCCACAGCAAACGTGACTGCAGTGTGTGATATTGACTCACGTACGTGTCCTGGTCTGCTGTTTATTGTTTTGCGGAGCAGCAACGCAATCCAGCATAGGCACGACTTAACACTTCCATTTGGCACTTGAAATATTCTAATAATGTGAACTTATATGTAAATATTCTTTGTTTCTACTGTAATTGTTTTAATTTATTACAATCAAACCAAAAAGACGAAAGCCTGAACAGATATTTCTGAGCGTTCTTTGTAGTAAAATCCTTAAATAAAAGACAAAATAACTTTAAAATATATATCTTCACACAATTCCCTATACAGGGTAGACAGGGCTAGCCCTGCCTACTCTAGCCCTCTAGACAATTATGTCCCTTAGACCCATGGTTCTTTAAAAACTTATGTACGATTTTGTCGTTGGCTTGAAAATAAAGACGGCGACGGGCTCACCACCTGTCACGTTGTTCCAAAAATATCTTCGGTGAATTTAATTGTCTTGACATCTGTCTACACCCGTATTGGAAATGTCGTGAAAATATTTCGATAATAAAGTGTACCTACTTAACTCAAAGTAATAAATAAATATCTTCACGCAATTCCCAATACAGGGGTAGACAGTTGTCTAGTCTACACAATTAAGTCCTTAGACCCATGGTTCTTTAAAAACTTATGTACGATTTTGTCGTTGGCTTGAAAATAAAGACGGCGACGGGCTCACCACCTGTCACGTTGTTCCAAAAATATCTTCGGTGAATTTAATTGTCTTGACATCTGTCTACACCCGTATTGGAAATGTCGTGAAAATATTTCGATAATAAAGTGTACCTACTTAACTCAAAGTAATAAATAAATATCTTCACGCAATTCCCAATACAGGGGTAGACAGTTGTCTAGTCTACACAATTAAGTCCTTAGACCCATGGTTCTTTAAAAACTTATGTACGATTTTGTCGTTGGCTTGAAAATAAAGACGGCGACGGGCTCACCACCTGTCACGTTGTTCCAAAAATATCTTCGGTGAATTTAATTGTCTTGACATCTGTCTACACCCGTATTGGAAATGTCGTGAAAATATTTCGATACTAAAGTGAGTCTACTTAACTCAAAGTAATAAATAAATATCTTCACGCAATTCCCAATACAGGGGTAGACAGTTGTCTAGTCTACACAATTAAGTCCTTAGACCCATGGTTCTTTAAAAACTTATGTACGATTTTGTCGTTGGCTTGAAAATAAAGACGGCGACGGGCTCACCACCTGTCACGTTGTTCCAAAAATATCTTCGGTGAATTTAATTGTCTTGACATCTGTCTACACCCGTATTGGAAATGTCGTGAAAATATTTCGATACTAAAGTGAGTCTACTTAACTCAAAGTAATAAATAAATAAATATCTTCACGCAATTCCCAATACAGGGGTAGACAGTTGTCTAGTCTACACAATTAAGTCCTTTAGACCCGCCTTCCACCGAAGATTTTTTCGGGATTAGGTAGATAAATATTTAATTTTCTAATAAAGTAAAGCTAGCTCAGCCGAATGAAGTTGGGTGATCGAATTCAAGTCACGAGACCTGAGTTGGATCCCTAAGGCTTGGAAAATTCTTCCAAATGGTTTTTAAAAACTTATGTACGATTTATATCTTTGGCTTGAAAATAAAGACGGCGACGGGCTCACCACCTGTCACGTTGTTCCAAAAATTTCTTCGGTGGATGATTGGTCGTAACGATTAAATCGTCTAGACATCTGTCTACCCTGTATTGGGAATGGCGTGAAAATATTTCGATACTAAAGTGAGTCTACTTAACTCAAAGTAATAAATAAATATCTTCACGCAATTCCCAATACAGGGGTAGACAGTTGTCTAGTCTACACAATTAAGTCCTTTAGACCCGCCTTCCACCGAAGATTTTTTCGGGATTTAGATAGATAAATATTTAATTTTCTAATAAAGTAAAGCAGTCACTATAGCCGAATGGTTGGGTGATCGGAATTCAAGTCACGAGACCCGAGTTCGATCCCTAAGGCTGGTACCAAATGGTTTTTTAAAAACTTTTGTACGATTTATATCTTTGGCTTGAAAATAAAGACGGCGATGGGCTCACCACCTGTCACGTTGTTCCAAAAATTTCTTCGGTGGATGATTGGTCGTAACGATTAAATCGTCTAGACATCTGTCTACCCCTGTATTGGGAATGGCGTGAAAATATTTCGATACTAAAGTGAGTCTACTTAACTCAAAGTAATAAATAAATAAATTAATATCTTCACGCAATTCCCAATACAGGGGTAGACAGAGATCTAGTCTAGACAATTAAGTCCCCTTGATCCTCCTTTCACTGAAGATATTTTCGGGACAACGTGACAGGTGGTGAGCCCGTCACCGTCTTTATGTCCAAGCTAACGATATGCATCGTACATAGGTTTTGAAAAAACCCATTTGATCGAGCCTGCCACTTAGGGATCGAACTCGGGTCTCTCGCCTCGAAATTCCGACCCCCCATCCACTCGGCTATCGTGACTTTAACTCAAAGTCAGTAATGATTTCTTGTATTTACGCGAATACTAAACATTTTCAATAAAACGATTTTCACATTTTAAATAAAAAGGGGGAACTGGTCGGGAGGACTGGGGGACTGTCCCTCCCACCGACCACGGATGCTGTAAAGCATCCGAAACGTCGGGAAATAAAAATAGTTTGTAAAAACGAATTAAAAACGCGATAAAATCCGAAAATCGTTTTCAAAGTCAGTACTTACTTAATAACAAACTCTTATATCTTATTCTATTGTTACCGACGTCTTAAAATTACATATTAAAAATTATCTTTTGTACCTTGTTATAACTATATCTAAACTCAAATATTCCAAATAGAAACATGTTAATAATTAATTTGAAATCTCAGTCTGTCTGCGAGTTGTTAATGGATTATTGTTAATTATAATATGAAATTTTAAAAGCGAGCTTTTATTAAGTAAACGAAGTTTTGCAAATTGGATGTGTTCACAGGAATCATTTAAGGAAAAGTCATTAAAAGTACATGTTAGAAGAAGTTTGTGAGACGGAACGAATTTATTTCACGTACAAGCTAAATTTTATTATGATTAATGTGTTTCAATGGCAGTATAGTATAATAATGTCTTTCTTTCTGAGTATAGCGATTGATGCAAGTTCTCAGGTTAAATAATTAAGTTACAGGAGAGGCCTATGAAATCACGTTAATAGTTATATGTATACAAAAAGAAATTTTACTTATTTTATAAATATAAAAATTGCCTATCACAATGTTTGTGGCAGGTAAGCTCCGAAACTAATGAACCTATCGAGATGAAATTTTGTCAATTTTTGAGCGATATTTCCCTTATCATCTCTGTTCTCATCCACAGGATAAAACGCAGGGGAAAATTTTTACGTCGATAATGTTATTAAAGTTATATAAAACGATTTCTTCTAAACACCACAGACTCACCAACTGTCACGTGGCACCAAAAAAGTCATTGATGCAAAGTAGGTCGAATCATAAGTAATATAATAAAACCTCTGTCTACGTCTGTACTAAAATGGCGTGAAAATATTTCGATACTAAAGTGAGTCTACTTAACTCAAAGTCAGTAATGATTTCTTGTATTTACGCGAATACTAAACATTTTCAATAAAACGATTTTCACATTTTAAATAAAAAGGGGGAACTGGTCGGGAGGACTGGGGGACTGTCCCTCCCACCGACCACGGATGCTGTAAAGCATCCGAAACGTCGGGAAATAAAAATAGTTTGTAAAAACGAATTAAAAACGCGATAAAATCCGAAAATCGTTTTCAAAGTCAGTACTTACTTAATAACAAACTCTTATATCTTATTCTATTGTTACCGACGTCTTAAAATTACATATTAAAAATTATCTTTTGTACCTTGTTATAACTATATCTAAACTCAAATATTCCAAATAGAAACATGTTAATAATTAATTTGAAATCTCAGTCTGTCTGCGAGTTGTTAATGGATTATTGTTAATTATAATATGAAATTTTAAAAGCGAGCTTTTATTAAGTAAACGAAGTTTTGCAAATTGGATGTGTTCACAGGAATCATTTAAGGAAAAGTCATTAAAAGTACATGTTAGAAGAAGTTTGTGAGACGGAACGAATTTATTTCACGTACAAGCTAAATTTTATTATGATTAATGTGTTTCAATGGCAGTATAGTATAATAATGTTTTTCTTTCTGAGTATAGCGATTGATGCAAGTTCTCTTTACAGGAGAGGCCTATGAAATCTCGTTAATAGTTATATGTATACAAAAAGAAATTTTACTTATTTTATAAATATAAAAATTGCCTATCACAATGTTTGTGGCAGGTAAGCTCCGAAACTAATGAACCTATCGAGATGAAATTTTGTCAATTTTTGAGCGATATTTCCCTTATCATCTCTGATCTCATCCAAAGGATAAAACGCAGGGGAAAATTTTTACGTCGATAATGTTATTAAAGTTATATAAAACGATTTCTTCTAAACACCTCAGACTCACCAACTGTCACGTGGCCCCAAAAAAGTCATTGATGCAAAGTAGGTCGAATCATAAGTAATATAATAAAACCTCTGTCTACGTCTGTACTGAAATGGCGTGAACAAATTTTTTTATTCTCCTAAAAGCCATAAATAAATCTTACTAGCAGTCTGTGACAGATGTGACAAGTATTCTCAGCTCAAGTACTCATCTTCGTACCTTTAAAAATTTCAGTAATTTTATTCATAAATTAAAGTAATTTTTTTTATAGAAAAGGGAGGCAAACGATCGAGGTGGCTCACGTGATGGTTAGTGATTACCGCCGCCCATGAATACCCGCAATACCAGAGGCATATCAGATGCGTTGCCTCTATATAGTGCACCCCCTAGAATTGGGGAGGGGGTGTGTGGGCCACCGGTTACCTGCACTCACCAGACGAAACGCAGAAGTTTGTAACACTTCTATTTCACGCCGGTATTCTGTGTGGTCGTGGTACTTCCCCGGTCGAGGCGGCCCATTCATGCAACAACAAAAGCTGATGCGTGGCTCTACCACTGTTAAATCATTGCACATTATATTTATAGCCAGAACTGTAATTACCCATTTGGATTTATTTTATGTTTGTAACAAACGCCTAACGCTGAATCGACTTAAAATATCAGATCATAACATATCATGTGGTTAAGCTTAGTTTAATTTAATATCTCTTTGGGGTTATGTTTAATTTTATCAAAAAATATCTTCGCGCCATTCCCAATACTGGGGTAGACAAAGTCTAGACAATTTGAACCACCTGTCACCGGAGATATTTTTGGGACAATACCTCAGACGGTTATATTTATGTCCAGATCAACGAAATAAATTGTACATACGTTTTGAACAAACCTATTGTTACGGACCTACCACATGGGCCTCGAACTCGGGTCTCTTGACTCAACTTCCAATTACCAAACCACTTGGCTATCGTTAAATTTTTAAAAAAATACTAGAATACTTAAAAACATTTCTAGTATTTCTGTTAACCAGTCCAAGTAAGAAATAAGAGTCTGAAGATGGTTTACGATTATAGTCGAATTGCGGGCCCGAACCTGCGATATTTTGTTTTGTCCTCACCCTAAACCATTCGGCTATTCGTTTAACTTAAAGTTATGATATAATACTTATTCTAGTAACATGATTTGTGTGTTGCGGTGGGCATTAATTAGTTTCCACTTTGATGGGTATTTACCCACCTAAAAAAACTATGTTTTCAAGCCCATACCTCCACTGCCAGGTACGTATGAATGTCTATACTAATATACATTTCAGTATACCAGAAAAAAGCTTCTTTTGTATTCCGGTTGTGAAGCTCAAATCCTTTTCATAGTAAACGCGTTTCACAAAACATGAATATACAGCTTTCAAGCTGTTTACAATACATGTAATTGCATTTATTTCTAAGGAAAGATTATATTCATGTTTTGTGAAACGCGTTTACTATGAAAAGGATTTGAGCTTCACAACCGGAATACAAAAGAAAGCTAAAGCCTAAAGGCTTCGATACTGATCGCGTTAGGTTATACTGTTATTTATATTTATGTATATAAAGCCTTGGTTTGTCTGTAATTTACGTACGAATTGTAAGAAGGTTTTTAATTTTGTATTAATATATATTATATAAGGTTTTTAGTTTTTAATTTTAATTTTGTTTTTAGTTTTTAATTTTAGGATAAAATCTTTTTAATTAAAATACGAGTCGTCTTCTACGTATTAGGTTAGGCATCTAAGTGTCAAAACCTAAAAAGCTCCTTATCGATTTCTAAATTTAGTAAACTCTGATAAAAGTTTATTTAAACTCTGATAATAGCGAGTGACTGGAATTCGTCTGGAACTAATTGGAATTAAATATTTAGTAGCAGACTCCTTTTAACTTTGAGACGTTCACTTAGCAGGAATTCAGTAACTGTAATCATATTACTGATTCTTAGTTTATAGTGATACTAAATATTGATTTTAAAGGCAATGGAATATAATAAAAACTATGTAAAGTAGTCTGTAATAAACTGTATCACAGACCTGCTGTCACCTGCAGTTCCAATCGCGAGGAAACACTTTATGGCTTGAATCAGATTTTTTCGGCATCTAGTTTATCTTTTTATGATTTAATTATGTGCCTTCTGACATACTTTTTTAGTCTCTTCTTCTTCTTTAGAGACTATCAAAAGTGCATTACTGAACATAGGTTTTCACCAAAGGTTTTCACAAAGATAGGTCCCGAGCCAACTATATCCATTGACTCCCCGCAAAGTTACTCCCAAGAAATGCTATATTTCTTATACTATATTGAAAATTTTGTAATTTTTAATAGTTTTCGAAACGATATTAAGAAATACGTAGTATTATATAATGTAAATTAAATTTGGTAATTCAGCATTTATAATGTGTTCTGCTTCTTTTTATTGCTTTTCAATCGTGACCTTTTATTCCTCGTTACAGTATTTTAAGAGTCCATTGCCTAACACAGGCCTAACCTAAGTTTTACCACAAAGAACAGTCTTCAGCCATCGGGATTCATCGACTCCGCTACATTTTGCAGGGCATTTCAGCATCTCATTAGGGTCGTCTTAAACTGTACTTTCACCCAACAGTTCGAGCTATGAAGCGAACCATTGTCCCTACAGTGCGCAGATATCACCAGTCTCAGTTACCTTAGTTAATCGTTAAAAATCGGAACTGAAATTGAGTGTACTCAATTTCAATTTATTAATTGACAAATAATTTTAGAAAGCATTTGAAGGCAGACTGACAATGCCGAGGGAAATTGCACATTTTCTCACATTCCAGATTGTAATTCAGTTCGCGAGCTCAGCCGTATGCGGTGTTTATGTATATACATTTGGTATATTAATATTAAGCACTCGAAAGCCGAGTATTAAGATGTCACGACAACTGAGTGGTTGGGTGATTGGAATTCGAGTCAAGAGACCCGTGCTCCTTCCCCTAGTGTTAGTCTCGTACAAATTAGCAATTAGCTTGGACATAAAGAGGTCGACAAGTTTTACATCTATCACGTTATCCAAAAATTCCTAATATTTGGGACATAGTCTTAGAAAATAACATAGTCTTAACAAAGTCTTAGAAAATTAAGTCTTTTTTTACCCACCGAACCACCACACATCCACCGAAGACATTTTTGGGATTTCCTGACAGGTGGTGAGCTCGTCGCCGTCTTTATGTCCAAGCCAATGATATAAATCGGTCATAAGTTTTTGAAAAAACCAATTTGGTATGAACCTTGGGGATTGAACTCGCGTCTCTAGATTCGAACCGATTACCCAACCGTAGATTAACACTAAATGAACAGGACATTTGACTCTTCAACCGAAAAGTATTTTTTTTTGTTATATTTGAAACATCTCCTCGTAAAGTTCTAGCCTGGAGCAGTATCGGAGTTGATAATTAATCACACTCAGTGGCACCTCATACAAGGGACGTTCATTAATTACCTCTTAGAGCGCTCGCTGCGGCCGGGACAAAAGCCGATCGTCCCCTGACATGACAATGCGGAATGCTTGATATTTCCTTCCTTTAAGATATTATGTTTTAGATTCTTATGCATGCAGATTGTTCTTCCGCTTATTACGTAATTTATCATTATAATATAAGCTAAGTGAAATGTGTATCGAATATACTACGTTGGCTATACTCTGAGTAACCCATTATTTTGAATACGTAAAGAAAAGTAGGTAAAGGTAGTGTCTACTACTACTATCCTCACGTCCTTATACAGAGGTAGACAAAGGACAGAGGTTTTGAAAAAACCCATTGGTACCTGCTAGTCTTTATTCCATACTAATTTACAAAAAATATTATATAATAATCATTTTATTGAACACCCTGCATAGATTAATAGCTACCGGTTACTGTCATCATACTTAATTGACTAAACATTTTAAGTTTCCGACTTAACCTTTTATTCAGTTTTTAAATTATTTTGTCTTTAGATTTAGGGGTTATTACTTCATATATTGCTCAGAAATATCTGTTTAGGCTTTCATAATTTTGGTTTCTTTATAATTAACTTTAAAATAATACTATGATTTAAAAAAAATACTATGCGCACGCGTGTGTCTGTATTTTAAATGTCAATATTAAGTATTTATGCACACCTTTATAAACTAAAGGTAGTAAACAATAGTCCCATACACGATACGTACATAAAATGTATTTGTAGAATATTTCAACTGCCAAATGGAAATGTTAAGTCGTAGGTACCTATGCTGGATTGCATTTCTGCACCGCAAACAATAGACAACAGTCCGTGACACGTACGTGAGTCAATATCACACACTGCGGTCACGTTTGCTGTGGCCATTCTATCAACAAATCAAACGTGATTTTCCGATTAAATTGACTTTTTACAAATACATATCTCAGATAGTTTATGGAGTACGGCGTTACAATTACTTAGCACCATTCTGCCCACCTCTTTTAATGGTGATTGGTACATTCTATTGAACTATCTGTGCAACGGAGGGTGGTATTTTTTTCTCTTCGGGCCGAGTAACATATGCCACTTATTTCTTCATCTCTATTCATATATATATATATATATATATATATATATATATATATATATATATATATATATATATATATATATATATATATATATATATATATATATATATATATATATATATATATATATATATATATATATATATATATATATATATATATATATATATATATATATATATATAGCATATATATATATATAGCATATATATATATATATATATATATATATATATATATATATATATATATATATATATATATATATATATATATATATATATATATATATATATATATATATATATATATATATATATATATATATATATATATATATAAGGGAGACAGAGATTCATACTCGAACCCGCAACCCATAGCTTCGAAAGCGGTCTTAAAGAGTCTTCAGGCATATTTTTCTTTCACTATTACGCGCAAGCTTTGTTATAACTATAAATTTATTAAATAAATCATCTTGTTTTATTTCCAATCATAATTAAATATACGGCTTTAAAGAACCGATATTACGGTTATTGAGTTCGAATTAATATTGAAATGTAAAAGACTTTTAATAAGCTTAAAAAGTTTTGTGTTGAAAAGAAATGAAAGAATCTATAACCCCTATCTAACCTTGAAAGTTGTAACCTGTCGGGTATGAAATGTATTCACATATGATGAATATCTTGAAAAAACATAACAAGCGCGAGTTGAACTCTTGTGCAGTGGTTTCCGTACAATGTTATCACAATATCGAGTGGTTCATGTTATTTTAAGATCATCGGCTGTTTATCGGTTTTCCTGTTACATATAAGAACAAACCCAATTTCTGTTTATTTTAATAATTTTAGACTCATTTTATACAAAGATAAGGGTGCCGTTTAATTTTCTGTACTTTTTCGAAATTATAAAATAAATAAAAAAAAATTTAAATGACAACAAAAATATTTTAGCACTTTCATTAGGTGTGCTACACGATATGTGATGCAGTTTGTATTTTTTTATCTTGCTCCCCAAAAGAGCTTGCTTCCCATTACACCTCCGACTCAAAGTCACAGAAATTGATATGTTTACGAGACGGACAGACACACGAATACACGAGTGATCCTACAAGTGTTATTTTTTTTAATGCACGGAGCACGGAGCCTAAAACATTTTAAAACTTTTTTTATTCTTAACTTAAGTTAAGAGTAAAATTTTTTGAAAAAAAAAGAAAATATCTTCACGCAATTCCCAATACAGGGGTAGACAGAGGTCAAGTCGAGACAATAAAGTCCCTTTGACCCACCTTCCACCGAAGATATTTTCGGGACAACGTGACAGGTGGTGAGCCCGTCGCCGCCTTTATGTCCAAGCCAACGATGAAATTCGTACATAAGTTTTTGAAAAACTCATTGGTACTGCTACCTGGGGATCGAACTCGGGTCTCTCGACTCGAAATTCCGACCACCCAACAACTCGGCTATCGTGACTTTTTTAAAAAGAAAACTTTATAAAAAAGTTTTTTTTTGATAATAAAACTTCTATAAACGTGTTGGGTGATGTATTAGAGGGATAAGAGCTTCAAGTCATGTCAATGATTTGCTAACAGTAAAGCGCGCTGTAGTAGTCTCTATCTACTCGTTATAACTTTATAAGTACATCGTAAGAGAAGATATAATAGGTTTGTTCAAAAACATACATACGACTTGTATCGTTGGCTTAGACATAAAAAGACGGCGACGGCTCACCACATGTTGTTGTTTCAAAAGTATTTCATCTGTGGAAGAAGGATCGAAAGTGCTTAATTGTCTAGAACTCTTTCTACACCTGTATTGGGAATATCGTGGAGATATACTATAAACTATATATATATACTATAAACAGTAAAGTAAAACAAATACAAATAAAGTATATAAAAATCATTATAACATCTAAATGACCTAAAGTCCTTTTGAATTATTTCTAAATAAGCATACATTAACTACAAGGTAAAACTCTTAAATAAAACGATTTCCGCATTTTATCGCGTTTTTAATTAGTTTTTAACAAACAATTTTTTTTTTATTTTTTACTTTCACACGTTTGTCCCCCCATGACCACGGATGCTGTAAAGCATCCGAAACGTCGGGAAGTAAAAATAAATAGTTCGTTACTAATTAAAAACTTATTAAAAACGCGATAAAATACACAACTCGTTTTATTTAAGATGTGTAACAATCGCGTACGTACAAGATAAACAGTTGAGACTATCAGAATATACTTACTACTGGCTTACTTATATTTACTTATAACAATTTTTCGTACTCTATATATATGTGGCTTCTACACTACAACACTTAATATCGTAGTATACTCCATTACACTTGTACAGTTATTTTACATTATTACTAGCAGTTTACTATTTTATTTAAATAAACTGAAAAGCATTGCTTCTTGTATCATTGACCTTTTTTATCAATTTGATTTATTAACGAACAACTGACAAACAGTTTGATTAATTGATCGAATGAAACATCTCATCGGAGATTGTTTGTGTGATCTCTTGGTGTCCAAACAAACGATACAAATCGTACACACATGTAGAAATATAAACCTAAGTATAGACAAAAAATGTTGGTTTTCATTGAAGCCGAATATGGGTCTCCTGTTTAATAAATTCCGATCATCTAAGCTCTCGGCTATCGTATTTGTAGTGTGAGTATATATTTTTAATTTTAATGTGTAGGTACCGTTTATTCTTAAGGACATGACATGTTAATAAAAATAATATTAACTAACAACCAGGGTCACTAAACCTGCCTTCGTAGGGTTAAGGGTTCGTGTCCTGCTAGAGACATATATTTGTATAATGAATATGAATGTCTGTACTCGAGTTATGTATGTTTATCAGTTTATATAGGACTATATGTAACAAGTAAATATACATGTCTGTATATTACACCATTGGCTTGGATATTAAGACGGCGATAGGCTCACTAACTGTCACCTTGTCCCAAATAGTCTTCGGCGAAACTGAATTACATTACAAAAGAGGTGAAATTATAGAAATGCGTATAAAATTTGTGGAATTTTCTTGATTTTTTTAATATAGGATAGCAATCAAATGAACAGGTGGCACACATAATGGTAAGTGATTACCGCCGTCCATGACCACCTGCAATACCAGAGGAATAGCAAAGGCGTTGCCGGCTCTTGAGATTCCATCATCAGCTCATGACGTGCTGTCGTACTATCTAAAAGTATACACTTTCAAATAAAAAAGTAATTTTCGAAGTCAGTTTACATACGTCGCAGTTATGACGTAATAAAATATTAAAAATACATTTAACACAATTGAGAACTCCTTTGAAATTGAAGAAGTTTCGGGTAAGATTTCATACTATGATCCCATACACGATTCTAATAGAGCAGGGCAACAGAAAAGTTCTCGAGAAACTACGTGACGTGGTCTAGTATCTGGCATTCGTACAAGGTTTCAGTTATTTCCAGTGTTCATGGTCGAGAATCTCTCTCTTGCTTAATATTGACACCGAAACTTGACAGTTTCAAAGTCTTATCCACAAGCTTTCTACTCTTAATATGACTTTTTTATTTGCTTTTATTATCGACGTATCTCTATTTACATTTACTAACTATTGAATGTTAAAACATTTACATAATTAGTTTATTTTACAAAATTCCCATCACGATATGCCAATGGGTTTTTTCAAAAAAAAAAAAAAAACTTACGTACATTTGTATCGTTGGCTTGGACATTAAGACGGCGACGGGCTCATCACCTGTCACGTTGTCCCAAAAATATCTTCGGAGGAAGGACTAGACCTCTGTCTACTCCTGTATTGGGAATGGCGTGAAGATATTTATTTATTTTATTTTTATTTACATTGTTACCTTATCATTATATTTGTTTTTTTTAATATTTACGCTAATTCCTGGGACGGGCAGAGATGTAAAGAATTAAGTCTTTTCGATACACTTTTCGCCGAAGCTTATTTGCAACAACATTATAGGTTATGAGCCTAACGCCAGCCTCTCAGCCAACGGTACAACATAAGTATATGGATAAATATTCACGTATTCATGTAAACACCCGTGTTTCGAGTAAAAATATATTCATCACAAAAATGTTTGCTCTTGGATGTACATGAACCCTGTAACCCCTAGCTCGAAGGCAATAAGCAGTTCCAGCTAGGCTATCTGCTTTTAGACTTACAGTTTTTAGCAAAATTACAAGGAAAGCAACAAAATGAGATTTCAAGAATTACAATAGTGAATTCTGATTAAAATATAAAGCGTAACGAACCATTTTGGGCCGTAATTAACATCCGATGCATGCAGAAAGGTAATTTGATGTTAACATGCTTTTTAGAACCTATTTCCCAATCGAGCGTCCCTGGCCTGAATGAAATTAGCACTTCAAAGTACTTTGCTCGTTCACCGCTTCAAGAGTTACATTATTCGCTTTTATTGTGAATTTCCTACTTAATTAGTTTGTTTTAAAATTAATGTATGTATATATAATAGATACATAGATAGGGATAACATCTCATACATTATTCTGCTCTCAAAGTAGTAATGGAATCAGAAACAACGAAGTTACACATAAACACAGACCCAAGTCAATATAGAAAAGTGATTTTCTTCATTGATGCGTCCGGGAATCGACACAGGACCTCAGAGCTGGCGAACACATGAAAACCTGTGTGAATGCCACTTACGCAAACTATACATAAACGCACTACATAAATAAATGACTAAAGAATGTAAATAAACATAAATCTTTAACATTTTAGTGATAACTATTACAAATATTTTTGGCTTTGGATCGTGATACTTTTTCTTGTATCATAATGATAAAATCGCTCATTCCAAGTACATTTCAGAGACAAGAAAACTGTTCATATGCACTCGATACGACGTTTTCTATAAATCATTTCATATTTATGGCCATGTACTGCTTTAATTTTATTAAAACTGAAAAAGAAAATAGTTTTTTTATATCTGTAATAAATCACAAACACAATCGCCACTGTTAGGAAGCGCCATCCCAGTATCAGACACATTGAACCTTGGAAACAGCTGCCCATCGCCGATCTACTTAATATATGTATCGTACGGTATGGAATCAGTAACAACGAACAACTAAGAACAACATCGACTCGTTTGAGAATCTAATCCGGGACCTCAGAGTATTCAACACCCTGAAAACCGGTGTGTATGCTACTCGTCCACGGTTTTTTGCTTTCTTGATTGCCCCCTATTGGCAAACGAGCAGGCTCACGTGATGGTAAGTGATTACCGCCGCCCGACGCAATGCCAGAGGAATAGCAGATGCGTTGCCGGCCTTTGCGAGAGAAAAAAAAACTTGTATAGATTTAATTAAATTCTGAGATTAGATTAGTTAAGTAATAATGAGATTTATTAGATTAAGATTAAAGAGAATAGATTTAAAAATTAGAACATAATAGCATGGCATACTATTACATTCTGAGATTAGATTAGTTAAGTAATAATAAGATTTATTAGATTAAGATTAAAGAGAATAGATTTAAAAATTAGAAAATAATAGCATGGCATACTATATTTCTGCACAAGTTATAGCTCATCATGTTTCACATATAAAAATTTAAATTAAATAGATTTCTTATTACGTACGTTAAAGTAATAAGTAATATAAGTCACGATAGCCTAGTGGTTGGGTGGACGGAATTTCGAGTCAAGAGAGCCGAGTTCGATCCCTAGGTGGCAGTACCAATGAGTTTTTCAAAAACTTATGTACGAATTACATCGTTGGCTTGGACAGAAAGGCGGCGACGGGCTCACCACCTGTCACGTTGTCCCAAAAATATCTTCGGTGGAAGGTGGGTCAAAGGGAGTTAATTGTCTAGACTAGACCTCTGTCTACCCCTGTATTGGGAATGGCGTGAAGATATTTATTTATTTATTTATTATTTACTTATTAAACGATAGCCGAGTGGTTGGGTGATCGGAATTTTGAGTCAACAGACCCGATCGCGATGGATGGAGATGGCAGGCTCATACCAATGGGATTTTTTCAAACACTTATGTACGAATTTATCGTTGGCTTGGACATTGAGATGGTGACGGGATCAACACCTGTCACGTTGCATCTTATATCTTCGGTGGAAGGTGGGTCTAAGGGACTTAGACCTAGAGGACTCTAGACTAGACCTCTGTATTGGAAATCGCGTGAAGATCTTTTTTTTTTTGTTTTGGGAAGTGCGTGATATTATATATTTATATTTTTATTTTATTAATTAAGTTCAAAATAAGTGTAATGTC
The DNA here is from genome assembly GCA_029286605.1 of Sericinus montela. NCBI lineage: Eukaryota > Metazoa > Arthropoda > Insecta > Lepidoptera > Papilionidae > Sericinus > Sericinus montela. The sequence continues at coordinate 8,251,572 of JAGSMR010000003.1, read as the reverse complement.
TTGGAATTTACATAACAAAATTCGTTCGACGATGGACATTATGCAAATCAACACAACACGTAGCTCCGTAGAGGAAAGTCCGTTGAGCGCTTTAAAAGTTCTTTAAACAGAATTAACCTTCAGTCCTTCCAAACTACTTGTAGGTTTATTTGGAATTTACTCGTAATTCTTAGCAGAAGTTAAGAACACTTGCTGATTTGTTCTATTATGATGTTATTATATTACAATTGTTTCAAAGGTGGAATACTACTTCTTTACCTGACAGTCTGGGCTAGAGAGTGGGGTAATAAATACCTAATGTGTACCCGCCTTTGCAAGAGCAAGGACGGCTGCTATCGACTAAAGCCTCACGGAGTTCCGTCATCGCCATTGATAGCCAAGTGATCGGAATTCAAGTTAAAAGACCCGAGTTCGATTCTCAAAAGGCGGACTCTCAGCAATGAGAGCGTGATAAACGCTTACGTGTAATTTATATCGTAAGCTTGGACACAAAGATGGTGATAAGCTTACCAACCGTCACATTGTCTCATAATATACTCCTGTGAAATGCGGGAATAAAGGACAACTGTCTAGAACTATGTGTTATATATGTATTATGTGAAATGAAAATAAAAAAAGGTTTAAATAATTTTTTATTCTAAGTATTTTTTATATATTCCAAAGTGCGCATTAGTTACTTTCTAAATACTAAATTTATTTATAAAATAAATAATAAATATCTTCACGTAATTCCCAATACAGGGGTAAACAGAGGTCTAGTCCAGACAATTAAGTCCCTTTGACCCACCTTCCACCGAAGATATTTTCGGGACAACATGACAGGTTGCCAACCAACGATATAATTCGTACATAAGTTTTTGAAAAACCCATTGGAACGAGCCTGCCACCTGAGGATCGAACTCGGGTCTCTTGACTCGAAATTCCGACCACCCAAACACTCGGCTATGAATAAATTTACCTAGTCAGGTCATGAATTCTGTCACATGTTTAACCTAAAATAATTAAAACAAGTTTATTCATTATGTAACTATTTATATACCAAAATGAACTTAACAAAACATAGATTGTTATGACACTAAAGTTTATTCAAAATGATCTCCGTGATTTTGAATACATGCCTTCAATCTGTGCGGCCAGTCGTCTATCACAGCATGAACGAGGTCCATGTCAATATCGGCGGCTGCCTTAATCAAGGATGTCTTGAGTGACTCCAAATTGGGATGAGGCTTTGAGCACGCCTTTTACTCCAAGTGTTGCCATATCTTGTAATCTAACGGAGGGCCAGTCTTCGTGCTCGATTTCACGCGCCGCTAGCCAGTCTTGTGTGCTCTTTGCTCTGTGAGCTGGCGCCGAATCTTGTTGGAATACCCAGTGCCTGTTATTAATCATGCTATGAGAAACAGTATCCACAATGTTCGTCAAGACTGTATTTTGATACACAATTGCATTCGTTTTTACATCTTTCTCGCAAAAATGTACCTCTGTTAAGCCCCAATAAGAAACTCCCAACCATCCCATGAGCGAGGATGGAAAATGACCTCGTTGGACACACGGAATACGGTTGCTCGTTTCTTCACTATTGTTGGCGTACACCTTGTCATTTTTTTTATTGTAGCTCTCTTCTACGGTAAAAAATGTTTCATCCGATAAAAAAGAATTTCCCGATATATTTTTCCCGCGTACCGCTTAAACAAAGCGCGGCATCTCTTCAGTCTCAGGTGCATTAGACGAGCATTCAAACAATTTCCTGTTTTTCTTCAATATGCCCGAAGCCCTAAGTCTTCACATAACACCCTTTTCACCGTGGTTCTGCTTAACCCCATCTGAAGGGCCAACAGTTTCTGCTTACGTTTGGGATTTCTTTGAATTCGAGCCTTTACAGCTTTCATCACTGCTGGAGTCCTTACAGACCGAGGGCGACCACTTCTTGACCTGTCATCTACCCTAGAGTCTTCATTGCATCGTTTGATGGTACGATAAACGAATCTTTTGGTTATATTCAAATTTTTCAGTATGTCAAAAACTTGAATTGGCGCGTAACCACAACGATGCAACGCAATAACTGCAACACGGTCTTCTTTAAGCGTCCACTCCATATTTAACAATGAGTGAAATTCTAAAAAGTATGTAGTTTTATTTTCATGAACAATTCTAAATTCGAATGCAATAAACTTTTTTGTGGCCAGCATTCTAAAAGAAAAGTGACCTGACTGTGTATTTAATAACTAAATGCTCTTCAAAAAAGTATTGCATCTAAATTTTTTATTTTACCGCATTGATGCCTTTAGAACTGTCAAGTTTCAAACATTGTGTCGGATCTTGTATTATTATACAAGGTTGATAGATATGAATAGGTTTTGACAACGCCCCTAAGAGGCTGAAAGAGATTTAAAATTGCAACTAATGCAGCTGAGACACGATAGCTTGAAGGTTACAGTTATTGTATGTAACAGTATGTATTGATGATAAAAGAGATTTAAATTTTGTTTCCTTTTTTTAAATAATTGTATAATTCATGTGTTAAAATAAATAAATAAACGATCAACTAACAACTTCTCCGATCTCAAATTAAGTAGCTAAACCACTTGAGGTACCTTTATTGTTTCCGATTCCATAGGAAACAATAAAGTTACCACAAACATCCAGAACCGAAACAGTAAAAAAGGTGGTTATCTACATAAGCGACACCTTGAAATATATACACATCACCATAAAGTATACACACGAAGTATAGGTTAGACTTAAGCATGGAGGTCGTCAAACTCAAAGCTAAAAATAAAAAAGAAAACACTAAAACTGCCAGTATAATCCTAAAATATACGCAAAAACAAATTTAACGCGCGAGATCTTAATTAAATACGAATAAGTCTCAGAATTAAATGTAGAAAGCGAGGAGAATAACAATTAGTCACGTTCCAAAGCTTCTCCAGCCGCATCCCATTCGCAGTCTCTTACAGATACTTCCAGTGAATGCGGTAGTGGAGTTATTCCTCTAACTTCCTCGTTAATTATACTCCGCTTTTAATTAAAACACTATTTAATTATTATAGTTAAGGTAATGAAAGACCCGGCGGTTGAAGCTAACAGTTTTATAAGAATATTTTTTATTGAAAACGATTCATACTGTTTTAGACCAATTTGTACTGGAATAAGTGCGGCTCATAAAAATGAAAATTCAGATGATAAAGAATATATAATACATGCATAGATAAGGTCATTATTACATACATTAACTACCGGGAATCGAACCCGGTGACAATATGAAAACCGGTGTGTACGCGACTCGTCCAAAGAGGTAATCTCTGAATCTTTTTTGATCGTAAGTGTATATGTATTTTTTTATAGCAAAGGAGGCAAACGAGCAGTTGGATCACGTGATCGTAAGTGATTACCGAGGCCCATGAACACCCGCAATACCAGAGGTATAGCAGATGCGTTGCCGGCCTTAGATCGCCCCTCCCCCCAGAATTAGTGGAGGGAGGTGCCTCCGGTCAACTGCACTCACCAGATAAAACGCAGAAGTTTGTTAGACTTCTGTGAGGTCGTGGTACTTCTCCATCGAGCCGGCCCATTTATGCAACAACAAAAGCTGATGCGTGTCTCTACAACTATTTTAAGATACCTGAGTCAAGCACTGCATATTTTCTAGCACAGATAAGATATGTGCATTTTAGCACATGTCATATTTGAGCTCAAAAGTCACGATAGCGGAGTGGCTAGGTAGCCGGAATCCGAGTCAAAAGTTCGATCTCAAGATCGAGACGAAATGCTCATTACCTGCCACGAAATACCAAGAAATTTTATCGGTGGAAGGTGGTTCGAAAGGACTAAATTGTCTAGACTTCTGTCTACCCCAGTATCTGGAATGACATAAATAAATAAATATCTTCACGAAATTCCCAATACAGGGGTAGACAGAGTTCTAGTCTAGACAATTAAGTCCCTTTGACCAATCTTCCATCGAAAATATTTAGTGTACAACGTGACAGGTGGTGAGACTGTCGCCATCTTTATGTCTAAGCCAACGATATAATTCATACATAACTTTGGAATGACTGAAGACATTTTTTCAATAACATTTAAAAATGTTGTCCTGTATTTAATTATTTATAATTATTAGAAAATATATATAAACATTCATCATACTCTCGAATAAACATAACTATAATCCTCTTTCTAGTCGAATGCAAATTAATTAAAAGATTATATTAAAATGTCTCTGAGATTGAGCGCTCTGTTAATAACGACGTCTTCGTTTTACAAAATGATTCCTCCTCGTCACCTTCCATTACCGCCTCGTGTTAATTTATTTTTACAACATAATTCTCGCTCACTTCTGCTCGGTATGATTAATGGTATCCTGAATTAATGTAGCTAATAAAAAATTTGCACAATCACGTTACAAAATTGTTAATAATCGTTCTTTCTTTTGTAGAAAGAGAACGTGTGAAGGTGAATGCCTTGAAAAGGCGGTAATATGCCTGCGGATGATTAACTGACTATTGTTGCCTATTAAACCATGAAAAGTTTTAAAAAGAATGTTTAAATGACGACGACCTCCGTAGACGACTGGCGTTTACATCGATTTTTATTGAATGATTTCCTGACGGTTCAAAGTAGAAAACACACTTATTCTGCATTGTGTCAGGTCTGGGTGTTTGTGATGCTTCGTTGTTTCCATAGCACAAGTGTTTAAGCTACTTACTAGGCAAGGTATGTAATGTTGTACCTATTCAACAAAGATTGAATGACTGACAGATTACATTGGCTGTCTATATTCTTCAATCCGGAACACAACTTTAGTTATATTATTTTAGGCGACAGAAATCTTCTGGTACTGGTCGAGTCGTCTGTAGACATTTCTGTCCGAGGTACAGAAAAAAAAGAAAGACGTTTGGTTTAAAAAAAATCCTAATTAAAATTTTGGTAACAGAGTCTTTTCTGTGTTTTCATAAGTTTGCCGTGTATTGTCTTTACGCCATTCTCAATACTGGGGTAAAATCTAGACAAATAAGACCTTTCGATCCATCATTCACCGAAGACACATGTTGGGACACAGTGAATGGTGGTAAGCTTATCGCTTTTGTGTCCAAACGAACGTAAAGTCTTACTTAAGTTTAGAAAAAAAATCTTAATACGAGGCTACCTACTAACAATCGAACTCGCGCCATATGATTTGAATTCAGATCACCCTACCACTCACCTAACTTATAAGTAAAACAATTTTTATACATTTTTTAAAATTTTAAAAAATGAAACAAAGTACAACTTCGACAAATTTTCTTCTTATCTGTATTTGTAGTGCCGCGCTGAATTGCGCCAATAAATTGCACTAAGCAAATCATGAACAAGCAGGACTACCGACGCGGAGACAGCGGGCTTTTATTGCATTACCCACGAACCGGATATTTCTCAGAGGGATGAAATAAAGAATAACAGGCCCCCGTTGCTAAGTGAAATATTAAATCTAATAAAGACTGTAGTCTAGGGAATAACGTTTTTACTATTAAAATATTTCTATAGTTAGAGATTATTCTCTATGTGTAAAATAGAAATATCGCACAGAAAATATCGTTTGAATTATCACCTCGAAATTATGCGTATAAATATCTTCAGGTCATTCCTAAAACCTGGGTAGACAGAGGTTCAGACAAGTCAGTAATTTCGACTCACCTTTCACCGAAGACATTTTTAGGGCATCGTGACAGGTAGCGAGCATGTAGCCGTTTTTATGTTAAAGCCAACGATATAAATCATTTACAAGTTTTTGAAAGAACCCTGGGGATCGAACTCGTGTCTGTCGACTCAGGCATTTTAGCAGAGTAACTGCAGATATCTTACCTGCGGAAAGAGTAAGATAAAAAGGAAGAAGAAGGGCTCCCCCGTGCTAGAAGCTGTTCTATAATCGCCTTGCACCTTTTAAGCTCCTGTCTGTCATAGGCAGAATTTTCATCCGGTATTTTTTGATATGAGTATCCCGCTTTCGTTGGCAGCCAATTGCATTTTCAAGGCTTTTCCTTTAGTCGACTCTTACTTCACCCAAGGTAAGAAGACGGGGTGGAACATTTAAAAGAAATAAATAAATATGTCGGCGTGGGGTAGTGAGGCAACTCGTTGTTAGATCCATCTTGAGCCATATCAGAAAACTGATCTAAATGGGTGGAAACGCAGTAAGTTCGATACAAGAAGATGGATTCACACTGCGGTCCGTTTCGTTAGTGAAGCCTCGAGAGTATACTGAAGACACTTTATATCAGAAGTCAAATGACATTGACAACACAAAGTAGTCAAATCCGCTCTGTCCCTTCCTGTATCGACCCCACTCAAGCGCACCACTTGACGTTTCCGAAGACTTTTAATTGATGGCGTTGTAACCAAAATTGTTGCCTTATCTTGATTCTGCGACAAATATATAGAAAAGGACAACATCCCTTACATTTTCTGATCTCAAAGAGGCTAAAGCAATTGTTTTATGGTATCAGAAACAACGAAGGTACCACAACACCTGGACCGGTGGCAAAATCGATATGATTGTAATTTTATAAGAATCAACAACTACAAATTTTATCTCTAATTATCTTAATGCGTATCGGCGCCGGTAACCATGGGTGAATCCTCTCCCGTCTAGACTTCTCGTAATACGATTTGCGATGTCTCTTATGATTACAGTTTTATTCAGATGTTGTGTAATGTAAGGAGTCAGGTTGTTGCTAATGGATAAAGATTTTTTAGAATTGTTATGCTTAGCTGAGTAACTGGATGAATAGAGAAAGGAATTTCTCCATCTGAATTATTTAATCAAAGTGGAGGTTTACTTTAACATTTTTTTATTTGTTTCTCAATAAAGTATCTTCACGCCATTTCCAACACCGGGGTAGTCAGAAGTGTAAACAATTAAGTCATATCGCCCTACCTTTTACCGAAAACATTTTTTGGGACAATCTTACAAGTGGTATACTGAGGTGTACATGTAATTTTACAAGCCATCACAAAGGTGTTATAATTCGTACTTAAGTTTTTGAAAATACTACAATCACTCGGCTACCGTAACTGTTATTTATTTAGTTATTTTTTTAATGGAATCAATATTATTTAAAATCAAAATCAGGGTTGGCACAATACTATAATCAGTGCGATTGCAGTATTGTGCTAGCCCTAGCAATATGAAACATTTCTCCAACCGTACATGTCTCGTCGGAGCACTCGGTCACCACCTGTCGCTCGCTTCTATACGTACGCCTCTTGCTTCTAAACACGCCTCATTTGCTGAGGTTTCCTCCAGGACCATCTATTGTCATTTGTATTACAATGATGAGATGAAAGATGACGGCCACACATGAGCTTGTGATATGTTGTTTTTGACAAATATATAATATAGTTAATTAATAAACACACACATAGAGACAAAATCACATACATTGTTCCGATAGCAAGTATAGCTACTTTAGCAAGCATATGTTTTGTGCAATCGGAAACAACGAAGCTACAAAAACACCCAGACCCGAGACAATAAAGTAAAAGCGATTTTCAACATGACACCATGAAAACTAGTGGGTACGCCACACGTTCACGGAGTTGTTCGAAATAAGCTCTAGGGGAATGCATTTCAGAAATCTAAATAGTCTTGACCTTTGAACACCCTAGTACATAATACTAGGGTGTACATATAGCAGGGAGAAATATTTTTTTAATTAATTACTCCAAAGTAGAACATGCGATCGTCAATCCGCTTTCCAAGATGATTATGACAAATCGCTCCTTACGAGTATGTCCTGCTGTTGAATTTATGTACCGTATGTATTACTTACGTCACCGCAGCTAAAGATTTAGAAGGTTTTAAGTACCACAAATCTACACCAAAAGTTTTGAGACAATTCATAGAATAAAACATTTTATATACAATGAAAACACTTTTAAATCTATGTATAGCCGATAGTCACGATAGCTAAGTAGTTGAGTGATCGGAATTCAAGTCAAGATACTCGAGTTCGATCCCCAGGTAATCGTACCGGTGGTTTTTTTAACTTATGTACGATATATATCGTTGGCAAGAACGTAAAGACAATGCGAACGCAAAATAATGTCTTTGGTGAAAGATGGGTCGAAAGGACCTTATTGTCTAGAACTCAGTCTATCCCAGTATTGGGAATGGCAGATTTTTTTTTCAAAACTAACCAAAACTAACTTAAACCCGCCGAATATGTAGCTACAGTGGCGATAATATGTAAGTACCGAATTTTATAGGCAGTTACGTATCGATCTATCCTGCTCACATTTAATTATTTGGAAGCCAAGTTGATATAAGAAAAATTTATTTAATTTTTTGCAAAATGTTTCAAATGAAAATGTATCTTTCATTCGGACGTACCTACGAAACAGATTTGTTCCTTTCGGTGAGCTAATAACGACTTAATACCCGCAGTCACGTCATTCTTCTGGCAAACGTAATACATGAATTCTTTTCATTTCCCTAAACGAGCCGGTTCTCTGAATATATTTGCGTTATCCTATTCGCTTTTTGTTTGGAATTCGTGAAATCCGAATTCATATTTCCTCTGATGACGGTGATGTGATGTAAATTTTTAAGGAATGAAATGAAAATATTCAAAACTACAAACAACTTTCAAAACAAATTATGTTATTAAATTTCTCGTTCTCGTATACTTGATAACAAAATGTCTACAACGACTAAAATGTTTTGAAATTTTAACAAAAGTTACACTATAATACATTTTAAGTACCCTTTAAAAATACAAAAAGAATAAAGTAAAACAAATAAATATCTTCACGCAATTCCCAATACAGGGGTAGACAAAGGTCAAGTCTAGACAATTAAGTCCCTTTGACCCACCTTCCACCGAAGATATTTTCGGGACAACGTGACAGGTGGTGAGCCCGTCGCCGCCTTTATGTCCAAGCCAACGATGAAATTCGTACATAAGTTTTTGAAAAACTTATTGGTACTGCCACCTGGGGATCGAACTCGGGTCTCTCGACTCGAAATTCCGACCACCCAACAACTCGGCTATCGTGACTAAAATTGTTAATTGGCAGAACTTGTTGCTTATTAATTTAAATAAAATAAGCACTACTTACTGATGTCCTACGAACAACTAGGTTAAAGGGTCGTCAGTATAGTGTAGCATAGTAAGGTCTATTAGTTTCACGTCATGTTATTATTTGTTTTATTTTTCAGACAACTCAACAATACCCGAGTCAACTTCACGATAGCCGAGTGGTTGGGTGATCGGAATTTGAGTCATGAGTTTCTTCAAAACTCATATACTTCAAAACTTATGACCTTGTGGACTGACTATATTTTCTCGAGATTGTGGTATTTTTTTGTTTCTGATTCCATAATACAAGTGTTTAAGCTGCTTACTTGGGAATCAGAGCAATGTTATGTGGTGTTGCCCCGTCTATGTTTGTATTTATCTTATATTAATGTATGATTTCGATATCGTTGGTTTGAAAATAAAGACGGTGACAGGCTCACCACCTGTCCCGATATCCCATAAATGTCTTTGGTGAAAGGTGGATCGAAAGTACTTTATGTTTTAGACCTGAGCTTTTACTAGTGACTTTGTGTCGTTTGTTTGTATTTGATAAAAGTTCCAACAAAACATAAAATAAAAATGATATCAGTTCTATTTCTATTCTATTCCAGATATTTTATTTCTCAACTAATGGAAGTGATTGTTACCTTTCATAGAAAAATTCAAATCTTGAAATAAATCCGCTAAAGAAATTTACATGAGTTATCCAGCTTCCTTTGGCATATCTGAAATTTATTCCTCGACGCTCGCTTGAGAATTTCTAAAATTTAAAAGTCCGACATTCTCTTGTTCCATAAGAAATTATGTATTTAGAAAAATTTAAAAATATCTTTAAAGCCTTGCATATTTTTATAAACGTTATCCCGAATGTCCCACCAATCACAGTGTACCGAAAAATCTTCGGTGGAAGGTGGGTCTAAGGGACTTAATTGTCTAGACTAAACCTCTGTCTACCCCTGTATTGAGAATTGCGTGAAGATGTTTTTTTAAACAACTTGTTATTAAATATGTTTAACTGCGAACCCAAGTTCGTATCGTACAAAGCGTTGGAACCTTATGATAGTAAGATGAAGTTATAACTTTATTAGCCAATGCGGATGCTAGGTATCTTGTAGCGAACGGATGGGATAGGAAAATGAGGCAATGGGAGCTCTTTCAGTTAACGTATCCGAGCTAAATTTAATTATCAATTAGTCTTTGCAAAATGAAATTTTAACACTTACCATGTTTAATACGTCGTAGAGACGAAAGTGGCGGATTTATGGAAAAGGTTTGCCAGTTATACGACTTGATAGGTTTTGTATGTTGCATGAATTGAAGACTTTAATTCTTTCTTCCCCTAATTCTCCTTTTTTCTAAGGAGGATTTGCTAGAATCGTCATTCGTTCGCAATATTTGACAGCTTGTACCATCGATGCTTTTTCCTTAGTCACCCGTTAACCATACGGTAAAGTGAAATAAAAATATTACAGATACTGATATTAAGAGTAAATGAGGAAGAGTTGAGCTTTGTGGATACGGCTGTTTTTCTCGGAATAGCACTTGATGCAAGGCTTCAATAGGGCCCCCATATATCCCAACTTGCGAGTAGGTTAAGCTCTGCAGCATATGCTGTAAGAAAAATAAGGCTCTTAAATGGTGTACAAACGGCTAGAATTGTTTATTTTAGTTATATATCATAATGTCATATGGTATTCTGCTATGGGGTCATGCAGCTGACGTAGAACCAGTATTTGTTTTACAAAAGAGGGCCATACGAGCAGTATATTGTCTAAATTCCCGAGCAACTCTTACAGAGAAATTTAACGAAATTAATATTTTAACACTGGCCTCTCAATACATACATGAAAATTTAAAGTATGTGCATAAAATTTTTTTAGCAAGACTTATGATGTACATAATGTAAATACTAGGAACAAACACAAGCTTGTAACACCGGTTACTCGAATCCATAGAGTAAGTAACTCGTTCTTAGGGCGGTGTATACGCTTCTACAACAAAGTCCCCGTAAATGTGCAAAGCCTGTCTAATAACAGGTTTAAGAAATTTATTAAAGAAAAGCTTTAAAGGTAGGGTTATTATAATGTAAATGAATATATTAATGACAGTAACCCCTGGGAATGAGGTGATCGCACCCAAGCTATTTCTAGAAAATATCACATTATATTTGTATAATGCATTATATTGTTGAAAATATTGACCAAAAAAGAGGATACGTACGGAGTTTCTTTCGCCTGTTTCTTCTCCGCTAGAGCAACCTCATTACGAAACGGTGGTAGATTAAAAATGACGATCGATAAACGAATGTATGTTCTTATGTCGATGAATAAATGATTTGATTTGATTTGATCTACACCTTTACACAGTTTTTACACGGTGTCTCGATGATCATAGCGTAACCATGTTTTGGCGGCGGTCACGAGATCGAATCCTACCCCGGGTTATTGATTACTTACTATTGATTTACTAAATTAGAGGAACTTCATTACGAAACGGTGGTAGATCAAAAATCACTATCGATAAACTAATGTATGTTCTTATGTCGCTGAATAAATGATTTGATTTGGTTTGATAAGAAAATGGGAGATAATAAAATAAACTAACTCGAGCGGGATTCAAAGCAGCGACGCTCTTGTCATCCAGTCACCATGTGAGTCATGATAATTCAAAACAGACTTCTACTACCTTGTACACTCACCTAAGTACAAATTAATACACAATCTTCTTGATAGAAGGCCGAATTTATCTCTAAAGAATAATTCTTATGCATGCATATAAATTGCAGCTTGCAAGTAACACCGACCGAATAAACTAACTGATATTGCAGTAAATGGAGATTAAACTGGTTTAATTGTCGAAGATAATATCCTAACTGAAATATAATTATGTTATTATTGTAATTGATTTTACATACGAACGTAAATTGATTTATTTGTCATATTGTGGAATTCGTGACATCAATGCTTGTGCATCATTCATAAAATGAATTAAGAAAATTTTCTTCATGCATAGTCCTTGACATAGTAGGGAGAGAGAAAACCTAACATACCTCATTCGCTTCTTTCAAACTCATTATTGTTTTATTGGGAGTTTTATAATCTGTTTATCGAATGTATATCTGAGGATCGAAAGGACTAAATTATCTAGTCCTCTAGCTACCCATGTATTAGGATATGTGTGAAAATCTTAATTCTTATCGTTAATCACCCAAAAGTGAAGACAGACCCAAATATATTAAGATCTTAGACCTCCTAGGTATTAATGATTGTTCATCACTTCAACACACAAACAAAACAAATGTAATCATAAACATACATAACTTTAATACTAAATTGCAGATAACAATACTAGTATCAAGTTCATTATACAGACATATGAGATAACTAAATCAATCCCAGCACTTTGCCTTTAAGCCTCGAAACACATGCTAAAAGTCACGGTAACCGAGTGGGTGGGTGGTCGGGATTTCGAGTCGAGAGACCCGAGCTAGATCCCCAGGTGGCTGGCTCGTACCAATGGGTTTTTCAAAAACTTATGTACGAATTATATCGATGGCTTGGACATAAAGATGGCGACGGGCTCACCACCTGTCACGTTGTCCCGAAAATATCATTGGTGGAAGGTGGGTCGAAGGGACTTAATTGTCTAGCCTAGACCTCTGTCTACCCCTGTATTGGGAATTGCGTGAAGATATTTATTTATTTATTTTATTTATTTAAATATATGCTAACTTGGGATCATATTAGGCTATCCTCAAATAAATATGTCGCCAAGTGATATTATGTCGAACCGTAATAAAACTCGGCTATTTCCAAGTCACATAAACTAATAAAAGGCCTGCGACCTCAAGTTACTTTTATAACAACATCAAATACAATTTATTAACGTATCGCTATAAAAATATCCCATAAGAGTGCAATGTATGAACTTGTTGGCTACGAGTGGGTATAAATAAATAATTCCACCGCAAACAGACATCTGCAGAGACAATCCGCTCGATTGCTCTATAAAATACACATTGTAGTATTTCAACAGTATAACGATGTGTAGTTTAACGAGTTACACCGTCGCACGTTATTTGCTTACGCTCGATCGAACAACAAGAGCTACGTAAAGGAATAAAGCCGGCATTATTTATATCTGATATGTCTCCTGTGTGCACTTGACGTGTACCTTACTAGGAAATAAACACGATATAGTATTGTTGCTGGCAATATATCATTAATATTTAAAATCAAACTACATGTTGTTACACTTGACGAGGTTAATAATTCTATGTCAGAAAGAGATAACTAAATTAAATAAATAAATATCTTCACGCCATAACTAATACAGGGTTAAACAGATGTCTAGACAATTAAGTCGTAACGACCCTCCTTTCACCGAAGAATGTTTTTGGCACAAGGTGAATGGTGGTGAGCCCGACTCCGTCTTTATGTCAAAGCCAATGATATGAACCGTAGACAAGTTTTTGAATTAAATTTCATTTAATTTTTTTTACTAATTCATTTCGATTGAATTTAAAATAATTGCACATGATACGAGTGTTTATATTGCTATACTGAAATGGGTATTTATTCACCATAATATGAATATTGTACTAAATACTCTTAAACTGTCTTATGTTCACTCATGAATGCAATAGAAACTTTTCACCTAACAAAAAGTAGTGAAAATTCATTAAAGTTAATATCGAACATGGCTTTAGAGAGACACGTAGCGCATTTGCCCGCTAGCGTAGGATTTTATAAGGAAAATGCCTTTCCATGTCGGATATGATCAGCCGGAGAGAGAAAGTCGCTTTATGGGAGACAATTAAATTAATTGTTGCCTTTCTTTGGAACGCTTCATAAGACGCGTGACCATCATTACTATTTTTTCTATTGGTAATTTCTTTATAAATCTTAAACAAGCTGATTTTGTGTATCCTATTAATATTATAAATGTGAAATTTTCTGGGTTTGAAGGTTTGCTTGTTTGTTCTTGAGGAATACGCGAGGATACTCGTACATAAAATAATACCTAAAAGCTTACCACTCCAATTTAAAAAGCAGTAAATTTCCATAAAAAAGTGTACCATTGGAGGTACACCAGATCACTTGATATGCGAAATATATATTATATACATATAATATAGACATATAATATAGACAGCCTCTCTCATAAAAGAGGGTTTACCATTATTGTCATGCTCGGCAAGCGGATTGGCGAACGCAGTACCAGACACCTTATTCAACGGTCTGTTCATTTTTGGTCTGTCGGTAGGCATTTCCTTAAGGGGGTTGCTTTATTCTGACGCCGAAGCCATATGACATTAAGGAAGATATACTGGTTACCACCACTCAAACAGCTTCCATTCATGTCAACTTTTTGTTTTGAAGGCAGGGTCACCACCAACCAAGGTAAGGGGACGTCTATTTTGTTCGTTTTTTAGTTCGTCAATACCGTAATCTGTTTATCATCTTTTATTCAAGTCTTTCTGTTGCTGTTAATAAGTAAATTTGCCACTTTGATGCCAGATGAATCCATACTTGACCAATATAAACCTTTCATTGATGGAGTCGATTGCAATTCTGAATGGTATAATTTCGCAAGCGAAATTAAAAATTATATTTCTTTTTTGAATAATATTAACAAACAAAAAACATATATTGATATGACAACATCACATACATTGCAATTATCCCAAGGTAAGTAGATGAAGCACTTGTGTTATGAAATCGAAAACCACGAAAGTGCCACAAACTGCAAGATAATGTAGAAAAAGTTGATTTCTATATCGACCAATCCGGGTATCGAACCCGGGACATCATACGTGTTTGTTCTATTTATTTATGATTGATTGATTCCATGGGGACAAAATGTTTTAATTCTTCAACGCATATCGTTACACAAACAACCCGAAGTATAAGCATAAATAACGCTTTAAGTCGGCGGAAACATTTAATAAGCAATTTTAAAAGTCACGATAGCCAAGTGGTTGGGTGGTAGGAATTTCGAGTCAAGAGACCCGAGTTCGATCCCCTGGAGGTCACCACCCGTCACTATGTCCCTAAAATATCTTCGGTGGAAAGTGGGTCGAATTGACTTCATTGTCTAGACTAGACCTTTGTGTACCCCTGTATTGGGAATTGCGTGAAGATATTTATTTTTATTTATATCTTCATTTTTTTGGCCGCGAGCTATGCATGTATACCATTATTAATATTTTTGGTGAAATGCATTGGTTGACTAAGGGTTATCACCTAGCTATGTAAATATATCACAACGTGGAAATTTAATTTTTTCTTAATTTATTATGTCATGGTAGCCGAGAGGTGGGTGATCGGCATTGGAGTCCAGAGACCCGAGTTCGATCCCCAGGTGGTAGATTCGTACCAATCGGTATTTTTTATCAAAACCTAAGCTTCATGTACTTTATATCGTAAGCTTGGATTTAAAACTGGCGACAGACTCACCACGAGTCACATTGTCCCAAAACAATCTTTTCGCTTAAGGGTGGGTCGAAAAAATGTAATTGTGTGGCCCCCTGTCTTCCCCAGTATTGGAAATAGCGTAAAGATATTGTTTTTTTTTATTTAATCTCTTAATTCATTAAATGAATACAGATGCAGTGAAAATATGCAGATAAGATTGTATTTTTATATCAAATCAAATATATATATATATATATATATATATATATATATATATATATATATATATATATATATATATATATATATATATATATATATATACATATATACACTACTTATAATGGAGAAAAATACAAAAAGAGGCTGCCAATGGTTTTTTTTTCGTCTGTGTCCTCTCCGTTAGAGGAACCTATAGTAATAGTGTAATTGGATACTCCCATTTTTTATTTGTAACCTTCGACAGCTCCAATAATGAGAAACACGTCATGTAGCATTGGATACCAGAACTAATTTTTTTAACCTCTAACTGGACCAATATTGATGAATTCGTGAATAGAAAAAGGTATTAAAATACCATATTTAGATAATCTTCGAATATCCATTCTTTTAGTGAGATGTAACCAAATTCATAGGATTGAGGTTGTCGTTATTTTATCTTTACGGTGGATCTCCAACGACGGTGTAGAGTCGATTGTACGCGTCGAGCATTCGTTATAGATAAATGTAATGTTCTCATGACGAAATAAGGGTCTTTGAAATATAATTCCTACAAAAAAAGCAAAGTATTGCCTTAAAAATGTAGTACCTATCTTCCAATGAGTGTTCACTAAGGGAAAGGTAAAGAGATTAGACAAAGGTCCAGATAATATATGGTGGATATAAAATAGATAGGTGGCATTATAACCATCAAAAATAATCAAAAGTTAAACAAAGCAAATAATTGCAGCTATATCTAAAACGACATTTATCTGTTACTTTGAACGCCTATCTGCCGAGCCTTGCAGCCTTGCAATCACAGAAAATCATCATTAAAAAAGAGACAAAATTCCTGCATTGAAATTTATATGGGTCGTGAAGTAAGTAAATAATAAAAGTAAGTAATAAGTAGTAGAAAGTACCTCGTATGACATCCGTGAGAAGATGGAGTGTCTCACTTTTCCCGCACATTGTCACAGTGTTATTTTTCAATATTTCTCGTAACATTTCACGCTCCAGTTACGATGATTCCACTTGAAAGATATCGAAACTTCAGTATATTCAACCTTACATTAATATTTTCGCTGTGATTAATTTTTGAGAACTTTATGTTTCCTGGGAAAAAGTCACGATAGCCGAGTGATTTGGTGATCGGAATTCGAGTCAAGAATCTTGAGTTTGATCCCCAGAATGCATCGTTGTTTTGGTAATCAAAGCCAGTAATCAAAGCTATTAATGACAGTAACCCCTGGGAATGAGGTGATCGCTCCCAAGCTATTTCTAGAAAATATCACATTATATTTGTAGAATGCATTATATTGTTAAAAATATTGAACAAAAAGAGGATACCTACGAAGTTTCTTTCGCCTGTTTCTTCTCCGTTAGAGGAACCTCATTACGAAATGGTCGTAGATTGAAAATGACAATCGATAAACGAATGTCTGTTCTTATGTCGATGAATAAATGATTTGATTTGAATGAGAACTGATAGGTGGCTTTCGAGATGGTTATTCTATCGATAGCTGCTAGATAATTAAAGCCACGATAAACAATTCGTTGGTCAATCGGATTTTGAGTCAAGAAACCTGAATTCGATCTCCAGGAGGTTGGATGGCGACAAGCTTGTCACGCTGTCCCAAATAATGTATTCGGTAAAGGTGAGTCGAATGAACTTATTTGTCTAGAGCTCTGTCTATCACAGTACGGGGATTGGCGAGAAGATACATAACATATTTCTTTTTTTCTACTTTTTGATTATTTTGAATTTGGAACTCGTATTATCATTTTAAAAACTTCTTTTGATTTTGCGCCAGTTCACATATTTTTTGTGATCAAATTAAAATAGGTAATAGGGTGTTAAATGTAGATAGAAATGAAGATATCCGCTAAGCCTCTGTCGTGTATTATAAAATAAGACCTGAAACTCCGTATTTATTGTCGATGTACAGGACATGCTATAAATCAATCTTTACAATTAAAGAGATAGATCAAAACGCCTTTTGTCGCTATGCTGTCGAAATGCAGTTAAAAGGCATAGAAATATCTCTTTACCGATGAAATGATATTCACGATTGAAGAAGTCGCCACAATAATCAAAATGTTCACAGTTCTAAAGAAGCTGCTCAAGTGGTAGGATAACTTCAACCAAACTGTATCAAGATACAGTATTGGACCATGTTGTGAAACCTCTTAGCATTACAGTTTCTAAAATTATACTGTGGACTTTCCGGCAGGTCTCAGCACCTGGTTGTAAGGAAAGAACTACCCAACCCTGGTTTGAAACCGGAATCTTTTCGGACTTTATAATAGCTGAAGACTGGCCATTGTTTAGCCCAGACCTCAACCCTTTAGACTTCACATTATGATCCGTTTTAGAGGACATGGCCTGCTCTAAAGGACAAGGAGACATAGTCTCTTAAAAAATCTATGTAACAAGCAGTGGAAATTTCCCTTGGAGACTGTGCATAAATCCATAAGTTCGTATAAAACCAAAGGTTTTCATTTCGAATAGAATATTTTTTTTATATTTTACTGAGACTAATAACTATGTAGGTATAAATTATAATAATATTACATAACTTCATTAAAAATACATTTTCATTTGTAACATAACTTATGGCCGTACAACGTACGTAACTATAACGTTCCAGTCTTTATGACCCTGCCTACTTTTGTCTTTGGACATAAAGATGGCTCACCACATGTCAGGTTGTCTTAAGGAATTTCTTCAGTGAAAAGTGGATCGAAAGAAAAGTACAAAACTCAGGTATTTTTCGGGATGAGATTACACGATGGCCGAGTGGTTGGGTGATCGGACTCCGAGTCAAGAGATCCGAGTTCGATCCCTAGATGGTGGGTTCATACCAATGGGTCTTTTCAAAAACTGCACGATTTCTATTGTTGGCTTGGACTTAAAGAAGGACACGGGCTCACCACCTATCCCGAAAATATCTTCGATGGTAGGTGGGTCGAAGGGACTTAATTGTCTTGACAGAGGTCTGACTACTCCTGTATTTTTAGTTGCGTGAATATATTTATTTATTTATTTTATATATTTGCGAAAACTTTTCCTTTCGATGGACAAAAGAAAAAAATAAGTAATATCGTTTACCCCTAACGCATAGCTATCATAAGAAAGGTCCGATAACGATATAGCGCTCTTAGTACGAACGCTACCATCAAAGATTAAATGAAGCGTTTTCACCGTAATCTGAGGCACCATAATCGAGATTATCTAGAAAAGAGATGAGCTGTATGTATTTTAGTTATACTCAAAAAGTAATTCACTTTAACTTGGTTCATTATTTTAGTAAACTAGCGTTGAAGATTAATTTTTTATGCCCTTGTAATTTCCTAGAGTATCGAATCTCGGCTTGTATCAACTTAAAGAAAATATTATCGAAAATATTTTAAAATATTCATTTACATTTATTACAAATATACTAATATAAGTATCATCCATGTACAAATTCTACGAGTATTTTTTAAATTCTATTTAGCATTTATATAATTAACATTTCATATAATTTTTTTCCAAATATGATTTCATGTCCGTGACAGTTTTACTTATGAGTTCGTCTTACGATGTCGAACTCCGCCGCTCAGTATGTGATAAATTGAGCACTTAATGCGGGATAACACAATATCAACAGCGGTCGCGAGGACAGCGCTAAGTGAAACAGATTGCCAACTCTTGAGAGGCTACTCCGTCAAGCAATATCGACAGATCCGAATGAATTTAATGTTAGGAGCTTTGTTCCAAGTTAATTTATAACCGAGACATGGCGATACATCAATTATGACAATTATTCATGAGTTTAGGTGACGTATTAAATTGTAGTTTATTTTATTTTTTATTATAAGTAATTTTAGAGAAAATTATTGGGAAACTTTTCTATTGTATAATGTATAATTCTGATATTAATATCTTCACACCGTTCGCAATACTGAGACAGACAGAGGTCTAGACTGTTAAATTTTTGCGACCCACACTTCACCGAAGACACTTTGATAGTTGTAGAACCTGTTGACGTCTTTATGCCCAACTAATTTGTACGAGACTAACACTAGGGGAAGGATCACGGATCTCTTGACTCGAATTTAAATCACCCAACCACTCGGTTGTCATGTCTTCTTAATACTCCGCTTTCGAGTGCTTAATATTAATAAACCAAATGTATATACATTAACCCCGCATACGGCTGAGCTCGCGCTTTGAATATCAATAGGCTTAATTCACTATAATTTCAATCTGGAATATGAGAAATTGTGCAATTTCCCTCGGCATTGCCTGTCGGCTTTAGAATGCTTTCTAAAATTATTCGTGAATCAATAGTATTCTCAATATTTACTAGATAACGAAAGTTTACGTATAGCTGTAGGAATACGATTGGGAGCATCGATTTGTCAACCACATCGATGTCCTTGTGGCAGCGACGTCGACGAGTTAGGCCTCCACGGACTTTCATGCCAAAAAAGTGCCGGCAGACTATCTCATCACGGTTCCTTGAATGAAGTCATCCGAAGGGCTCTTGTTTCCATAAATATTCCATCGGTTTTAGAGCCTTGTGGAATATTTAGGGAGTATGGTAAGAGACCCGACGGCTTGACTTTAGTCCCTTGGGAGAGAGGCAAAGATCTTGTGTGGGACGCAACTTGCGTCGATACATTAGCGTCCTCTCATATCAAGGGTACTTCGATAAGGGCCGGGGTGGCATCAGAGGCAGCTGAATCGGGTAAATGGCGTAAATATGAGTCTTTGAAAGAAGACTATATATTTGTTCCATTTGCCGTAGAGACAATCGGTCCGTGGGGTCCCCGCGCGATGCAGTTTCTAAAGGAATTGTATCCGCGACTTATCGTTACCGCTGGTGACAAGAGGGCTGGTTCTTTTCTCGCTAAGCGGTTAAGTCTAGCCATTCAACGTGGAAATGCAGCCAGTTTTCTTGGTACCATGCCACGAGGAGTAGGGCTCTACGATTATAATAGTTTTTAGTTAATAAGTATTGTAAATATTAACATAATTTTTTCTGTAAATAAATATTTATAAACTTTGTAGCATATAAGTCAAGTTCGATATTTTTATAAATTAAATAAAAATCTCAATTTCAGTTCCAATTTGTAACGACTAACTAAGGAAACTGACACTTGTAAAGGTCAGCGCGCTGACCTTTACAAGTATAATTGACCGAAAAAGATGCTGAAATATTCTACAAAATGTTGTGAGAAGTCGATGATTGTTGGTGGTTGAGGATCGCTCTTTGTGGTAATACTTCGGTGAGACCTATGTACAGCAGTGGAAATTTGCCATACGGTAACGAAGAAGTCACGATTTAAAGGCCATAAAAAAGTAAAACACATTATAAGTGATAGAAAACCTATAGTTATTTACTTCATACTACGTATTTCAGTATTATATTTTGTGTTCGCACGATCAGCGCAAAAATCGGTACGTCAGTCACCGGCAAACGAACGTCTCTCGCAATAGTTCAAGTCGCTGTTACCAAATCGGTCGGGATACTATATACTATATATACCACGTATTTTATTAGATTCATGGAAAAAAACATTCAGAAGAAAAGTCACGATAGCCGAGTGATTGGGTGGTCGGAATTTCGAGTCAAGAGACCCGAGTTCGATCCCCAGGTGGTAGGCTCGTACCAAAAAACTTATCGTTACATAAAAAACTTATGTACGAATTTCATCGTTGGCTTGGACATAAAGACGGCGATGTGCTCACCACTTGTCACGTTGTCCCGAAAATATCTTCGGTGGAAAGTGGGTCGAAGGGACATAATTGTCAAGACTAGACCACTGTCTACCCCTATATTGGGAATTGTGTTAAGATATTTATATTTTTCAAAACTATTTAAAAATAACAATATATTTAATATTGAATTAAGAAATATCATATTTACTGATAGTGACAACCTGGGCAACTTCGGGAAGTAGATGGATATAGTTGGCTCGGGACCTATCTTTGTGGAAACCTGTGGAGAAGTCCTATGTTCAGCAGGACATTTTATATGAGTAAAGAAGAAGAACAGTCCAAAAAGGTCTGTCAGAAGGTACATAATAAAATCAATGGAAAAAGACAAACCAGATCCCGGAAAAAATCAGATTCAAGCCATGAAGTGTTTCCTCGCGAATGGAACTGCAAGTGACAGCAAGTTTGTGATACACTTTATTAAAGACTAGTTTACATTTTTATGATGATGTTCCATTTTCATTTCCATTGCCTTTAAAATCTATATTTGTTTTAAAAATAAACTAAGAATCAGTAATATGATTACAGTTACTGAACTCTTGCTAAGGGAACGTCTCAAAGTTAAAAGGTGTCTGCTACTAAATATTTAATTCCACTTAGTTCCAGACGAATCCCAGTCACTCGATATTATGAGGCTTTAAGTAAACTTTTATCAGATTTTACTGAATTTAGAAATCGATAAGGAGCTTTCAAGGTTTTAATACTTAGATGTAATAGCGTGACCTAATATATTGATACAATAATTTGAACTAAAATAATATTGTTAATTGACTCAGGCGTTACTTTGCGGAAATTCCTTGTAAAGTTGTTATTGAAAAAATTACTTCGCAACCCTCCGCATGAAAATATAAAAAGGTATATGCTACCTGGTCCGAAGAGAAGAAGAGCACCACCCTCCCTCCCACAGATGCGTGCACTAATTCCACTGTATGCACCACCACCACTACACTCAAACCAGGTAACATATACCACCACCGAAAACGCGACACGTGTTTCGCCTCAAAACAAGGCATCCTCAAGCGAGTAGACTCTACGATGAGCGACCGCAGAGTCAAAACTCTGCGGTCGCTCATCGTAGACATATATATCGTAGCCATATATATATAGACACGGAAAGAAACTTAATTTAACTTTACAAAATTAAATTCCGTCTTACAATTCGTACGTAAATGACACAAATACCAAGGCTTTATGGACGTAAATATAAATAACAGTATAACCAAACGCGATCACTATTGAAGCCTAAAAGCTTTCTTTTGTATTCCGGTTGTGAAGCTCAAATCCTTTTCAAAGTTAACGCGTTTCACAAAACATGAATATAATTTTTCCTTACAAATAAATGCAATTACATGTATTGTAAAGAGCTTGAAAGCTTTTTATTGTATACTGAAATGTATATTAGTATAGATATTCATACGTACCAGGCAGTGGTGGCATCGGCTTGAAAATGTGCCTCCCTCCTACCCTCCGCTCCTTCGTGGGTACACCAACAAGAAGGAAGGGGCCCGAGTATGAGGCAACTAAGAGAAATACCTACATAATATTAATAGCTAACGACAGGTGGTGTTAACCATATCGAAAAATTACACTAAATCAAAATAAGCAGACCTGTGACGCAACAGCGGCTATGGTGCAAGAAGTATGTTCACGTATGTCGTTATTGCCGATATATTAATATCTTATCTTGAAATCTCTAAAACTTCTTTCCCTATGAAGATAAAATTGGGCAGGGAGACGGAATATGAGTGGTAGACCTAAATTTAGAAAGGATTTTAGGTTCGTCCTTCGTAGTTGTAGAATGGGAGGTCAGAGTTGTATGAACTTATGTCATTTCTGAACTGGAATTGTAGGAAGTGAGATATTATCTGGGGATGAAAATTACAAACAGGAAGCATAAGTATATAGGGCTCAAGTGGCAATCGGCAGTGGTTCGACTTCTACCGTAAACCATATTTTTTTTAATATTTTTTTTTATTTTTTTTTTATAGAAAATGAACCCATGCAGAGCCCATAAGCACCCACAATACCAGAGGCATAGCAGATGCGTTGCCGGTCTTAGAGTGCATGAAACGCAAAATTTGTTAGACTTCTACTTCACGCCGGTATTCTGTGAGGTCGTGGTACTTCCCCGGTCGAGGCGGCCCATTCATACAACAACAAAAGCTGAAGCGTGGCTCTACCACTGTAAAAGGTCGATCGAAAGTAATAAATAAATTTATCTAAGTAAATATACATGTAAGTATGTTGTACCATTGCTTTGGACATTAAGACGGCGATAGTCTTAACAACTGTCAATTTGTCAAAAGAATTAACTGTCGAAACTTCTGTCTTGGCTGGAGTTGAGAATATGCGTGAAGATTTTTATAATACTATAATTTTCGTTAGATGTCGTTACTAACGCATGTAAGAAATCCTTTGAGTTACAAGACACCAATGGGAAACTTATTATCTACAATTCCAAAAGGCATCTGTCCTTCGGATTTCTCTCAAACTTGAAACCGCAAACTTCGTCGGAATTATTCAACTTCTACACACTGATATAGGTTACTTTAACATTTCAAACTTCACTCAACTATTTCTCTGTAATGCGCTGTAATTTATTTTCATTTAATTTAATCATTTGAACAATGGATTGAAATAAATGTAATTACATTAGATTTTTGTCAGGCACCAGAGCCTAAAAAGTGACTTAAAAACTTTCACTTTCTTTTTTCTAGTGTTCATTCCAGGGCGGAGGAAATTTAGGAATTCCATTAAGGAATGTAGTAGTTTCTATTATCATCTTAGCTCAGATCTTTATACGATGTTACCTTGACTTGAATTTTCTTGACTTTTTCATATAGGACAGGAGGCAAACGAGCAGGTTTGCAGGCAGGCTTACGTGATGGTAAGTGATTACCGCCGCCTATGAACACCTGCAATACCGGAGGAATAGCATATGCGTTGCCAGCCTTTGAGAAAGGTATACGCTCTTGAGATTCCATCATCAGCTCATGACGTGCTGACGTACCAACTAAAACACTTACACATTAAAATGTAATTTTTGAAAGAAGTTTACATATTTATGACGTAACAAAAAATAAAAAAAAAAACGTTTATTTTTAAAACCGAATTGATAACTCCTTTGAAGTTGAAGAAGTTGAAAAATATTGTTTGCGATTACTGTTGTGTAATTTTTTTACTATGATCTCATACACTATTCTAATAGAGCAGGGCAACAGAAACGACGTGACGAGGTCTAGTATCTGGAATTCGTACAAGGTTTCAGTTATTTCCAGTGTTCTCGGTCGAGAATTTCTCTCTTGCTTAATATTTACACCAAAACTTGACAGTTTTAAAGTCTTATCCACAAACTTTCTGCCATTAAAATGACTTTTTTATTTGCTTTTAATGTCGACGTTTCTCTTTTTAAATTTATTAACAATTGAATGTTAAAAAATTACATCACGATAGCTCAGCCAATAGGTTTTTTTTTAAAAAAAAAAGCTTATGTACAATTATATCGTTGGCTTGGACATTAAGAAACGACTTAATTGTCTAGACCTCTGTCACCCAATACAGGGGGACTTGCGTGAAGATCTTTTTTTGTTTCAGGAAGTGCATGATGATATTTATATTTTATTAATTAAATTCTAAATAAGTGTAGTGGTCTCGGAGTTTACATAACAAAATTCGTTCGACGATGAGCATTATGCAAATCAAAACAACACGGAGCTCCGTAGAGGAAAGTCCGTTGAGCGCCTTAAAAGTTCTTTAAACAGAATTAACCTTCCGTCCTTCCAAACTACTTGTAGTTTTATTTGAAATAAACTCGTAATTCTTAGTAGAAGTTTAGAACACTTGCTGATTTGTTCTATTATGATGTTATTATATTTCAATTGTTTCAAAGGCGGTATACTACTTCTTTACCTGACATTCTGGTCTAGAGCTATTAGCCAATTAATAAACTTAATTCTCTTACGATACCCTCGTAAAGAAAAAGATTGTTAAATTTCTTATTCATATTATGATATATATTACAGTTTTATTACATTTATTTTATTGTTAAGTTCTAATGCTGATAGCATATGTAAAAAGTACAAGCTGTAAATTTCTATGAATAATAAAACTAACGAGGTAGTTTTATAAAAACGACATAACATTTGATGAATTCGTCAATTTTCAAGCAGTTGATTAATTCAGCAGCGTCGATATCAAGTTATTTATCGAAGTGTATAATCAATCAGAGCGGCGCGGCGCTAGTGCGATCAGCGACCATTAATTACCTCGAGCCGCGACTTAAGGCACGGGGCTTACGGTACTGAAAAATATATTTCTTACCCTCTTGATACTTTCTTGATCAATGGGTAAAATTTCTATAATGATTTTATATCAATTAAAAACGGTGTATAATTTTACATGAATTATATTAATTATTATATCAAATAGCATCGAACAAAATAAATTGACCTACCTCGATTCATTTTCGTGGCGTTAATTTAAATTTCATTTTCGACTGCAAAAAAGATAGATATAAAGATGGACAAGTGACACGATCGCTGGCTGGCTGAACGCTGTATATTGTTTACACAATAATTAGCGGAGGGCGCAGCCACGCACACATACCAAACAGTTTTTATATCGATTTTTTAAATAGTTTTTAGTAGTTTGAAGTATAGATAACTTATTATTTTTAAAGTGGGCCACTTTCAACGGAGCTGCACTGGGACATTGCGACAGATGGTGAGCCTGTCGCCGACATAGAGTCCATATATAAAGCAATTTTTCGAACTCAGTTATTTAAAATATTTAAAAATTTCAAATTTACTCATTACAAATTTTTATTTTTATATTCTATTACATACAAATAATAATAATGTTGTAAAATATTACGAAATATGTTTTAAAATTAATAAAAAGCATACGTGAAAATACACTAATAATGAAAGTTTTTGAACTGTCATTTCATTGGTGTTTAAAAAAAACGTCCCATGACTAGTATTTTGTAGTACCCATTGTTAAAGACATAACTCTCATGAATCCAAAAGTTTCACACGCACAGGTTCTGCTCGAAGTAACACGAAGAAAACACGGGGCGCAAGTTTCCTAATTTAACTTTATTACCTATTAATTAACCTCGTACTTAATTCAGTGACCTAGCAAGTCTGTACGAATAAGTCACGATAGCCGAGTGGTTGGGTGATCGGAATTTCGAGTCAAGATACCCGAGTTCGATCCCCATGTGGCAGACTCGTACCGATGAGTTTTTCAAAACTTATGTACGAATTATATCGTTGGCTTTGACATAAAGACGTCGACGGGCTCACCACCTGTCACAATGTCCCGAAAATATCTTTGGTGGAAGGTGAGTTGACGGGACTTAATTGTCTAGACTAGAACCTCTGTCTACCCCTGTATAGGGAATTGCGTGAAGATATTTATTTATTTACTGTTATTATTTTAAGTTGACAAATATGAATACCTGAAACAAATTGTCAGACTAAATAAGTCCTTCTTTTTTATACGTGGCTTAATACCTAATGTGTACCCGCCCTTGCGGGGGCAAGGACAGATGATGTCTGGCTAGTATCGACTAAAGCCCCACGGAGTTCCGTCATCGCCATTGATATCCAAATGCTTGGGTGATCGGAATTCAAGTTTAAAAGACCCAAGTTCGATTCTCAAAAGGCGGAGTCTCTAAGCAATGAGTTTTATCAAAAACCGTCATATCGTCTCATAATATACTCCGGTGAATAAAGGACAACTGTCTAGAACCATGTGTTTTGTATCTATTATGTGAAATGATTATAGATAAAAAAAGGTTTAAATGTTTTTTTATTCTAAGTCATTTTTAGATATTCGAAAGTGCACATTATGTACTTTCTAAATACAATTTTTTTTTAATAACTAAATTTTCTTCAAAAAAGTGTTACACGGCTTATCTAATTTTATTTTCCCGCAACATACGAATAAGACATATAATTAAATGTAGAAAGCGAGGAGAATAACAATTAGTCACGTTCCAAAGCTTCTCCAGCCGCATCCTATTCGCAGTCTCTTACAGACACTTCCAGTGAATGCGGTAGTGGGGTTATTTCTCTAACTTCCTCGTTAATTATACTCCGCTTTTAATTACAACACTATTATAATTAAGGTAATGTGATACCTGGCCGTTGAAGCTAACAGTTTTATAAATACATTTTCAATGAAATCGTTTTATACTATTTTAAACCATTTGGTACAGGAATAAGTGCGGCTCAGAACGAAAATTGATGAATGAAAACAGATGATAATTAATATGTAATAGATGCATAGATTAGGTCAACATTACATACATAAACGTACTGGAATCGAACCCGGGACCTCAGACCTGGCGACAATATGAAAACCGGTGTGTACGCGACTCGTCTATAGAGGTAATATCTGAATCTTTTCTGATTGTAAGTGTGTACATAGTTTAATATTCCTGAGTCCAGCACTGTATATTTTCAAGCACAAATAAGATATGTGCATTTTAGCACATGTCATATTTGAGCTCAAAGGTCACGATAACGGAGTGGTTAGGTAGTCGGAATCCGAGTTTCTTTTTACAGCAAAGGGAGGCAAACGAGCAGGTGGCCCACGTGATGGTAAGTGATTACCGCTGCCCATGAACACCCGCAATACCTGAGGCATAGTAGAAGCGATGCCGGCCTTAGAGTGCGCCCTACCCCCTAAATTGGGGGAGGGGGGCGGGTGGGCCTCCAGTTACCTGCACTCATCAAACGTAACGCAGAAGTTTGTTAGACTTCTACTTCACGCCGGTATTCTGTGAGGTCGTGGTACATCCCCAGTCGAGCCGGCCCGTTCAAGCAACAACAAAAGCTGATGCATGACTCTACCACTGTTAACAGTTCGTAGTTAAAAGTTCGATCCCCAGATATTAGGCTGGTAGTGGTAAAGGAATAATATAGTTGATATGCCATAACAGTCACGATAGCCGAGTTGTTGGGTGCTCGAAATTCCGAGTCGAGAGACCCGAGTTCGATCCCTATATAATCCCTATAACCTAACCTAACTAGACCCGAGTTCGATCCTAAATATTATGTATAAACATTCATCATACTCTCGAATAAACATAGCTATAATCCTCATCCCAGTCGAATGAAAATTAAGTAAAAGATGATATTAAAATGTCTCTGAGATTTAGCGCTCTGTTAATAACGACGTCTTCGTTTTACAAAATAATTCCACCTCGTCACCTTCCATTACCGCCGCGTGTTAATTTATTTTTACAACATAATTCTCGCTCACTTCTGCTCGGTATGATTAATGGTATCCTGCATTAAGGTGGCTAATAAAAAAATTGCACAATCACGTTACATAATTGTTAATTACCGTTCTTTCTTTTGTCGTGGCAAAGTTAAAGAAGTGTAGTGAAATTGATCTGGGAAGAGTACGCGGTGAAGGCGAATGCCTTGAAAAGGCGATAATGTGCCTGCGGATGATTAACTGACTATTGTTGCCTATTAAAGCATGAAAAGTTTTCAAAAGAACGTTTAAATGACGACGACCTCCGTGAACGACTGACGTTTACGTCGATTTTTATTGATTCGTTTCCTGACGGTTCAATGTAGAAAACACATTTATTCTGCATTGTGTCGGGTCTGGGTGTTTGTGGTACATTCGTTGTTTCCATAACACATGTGCTTACGCTAATTACTTTGGGATCCGGGCAAGGTATGTAATGTTGTACCTATTCCACAAAGATTGAATGACTGAAAGATTACACTGGCTGTCTATATTCTTCAAACTGGAACACAACTTTAGTTATATTGATAAAAGAAATCTTCCAGTACTGGTCGAGACGTCTGGAGACATTTCTGTCCGAGATAGAGAAAGAAATATAGACGTTTGGTTTTAGACGCATAAAAATTTTCCAAATGAAACCTGTGGTAACAGAGTATATTCTGTGTTTTCATAAGTTTGCCCTGTATTATCTTCCCGCCATTCCCAATACTGTACCCCATTGTTGGGAATGGCGTGAAGACTCTAGACAACTAAGAGCTTTCGATCCATCTTTCATCAATGACTCGGTTTTGGACAACGTGAAAGAGGTTGAGCTTTTGTGTCCAAACCAACGTCAAGTCTTACCTAAGTTTCTTAGTACGAGGCTACCTACTGACAATGGAACTCTAGTCACCCGATTTGAATTCAGATCACCTAACCTAACAAATAAAACAATTTTCCAATTTGTTATTTTATTTTTAAAAACCAAACAACGTACAACTTCGATAAATTTTCTCCATTTCCTTATCTCTATTTGTAGTGCCGCGCTGAATTGCGCCAATAGATTGCACTAAGCAAATCATGAGCAAGCAGGACTACCGACGCGGAGACAGCGGGCTGTTATTGCATTACCCACGGACCGGATATTTCTCGAAAGGATGGAATAAAGTATAACAGGCCCCGTTGCTAAGTGAAATATTAAATCTTATAAAGACTGTAAAGTATAGGGAATAACGTTTTTACTATTAAAATATTTGTATATGTACATATTGCTCTCTATGTGTAAAATACAAAATATCGTTAGACTTATCACCTCGAAAAAATACCTTCAAGCCATTGCCAATATTGTGGTAGACAGAGATTTAGACGATTCAGTTTTTTTGTCCCACCTTCCACCGTAGATATTTTTTGAGACAACGTGAGAGGTCGTGTGTCTGTTATAACCAAGCGACTATACACATAATATAGAGTACATAAGGTTTAGAAAAAATCCACAGGTACGAGGCTACCTCCTGGGAATCTAACTCGTGTCTCTTCACTCAGATACTGCAGCAGAGGAACTGCAGATATCTTGCCTGACTAGTTCATTAGGAAAGAGGAAGGCAAAGAGGAAAAAGAAAGAGGCTGCTGCCCGTAACCTGTCTGCTGAATTTTGGTCTAGTAATTTTCGAGATGGTTATACCACCTTTGTCGGTAGCATTTTCAAGGCTTTTCCTTTAGCCCCCTATTGCGTCGCCCACTGGAAGAAAGAGTTGGAACATATAAAAGAAATAAATACATTAGATAGGGACAACATCACATACATGTTCTGATCTCAAAGCGACTAAAGCACTTGTTTTATGGTATCAGAAACAACGAAGGTGGACTGGAAGGTGGAACACCTGGACCGGTGGCAAGTAGAAAAAGTAGTTACTACATTGGCCCGTCCGGGAATCAAACCCGGGGTCTCAGAGAGGACGACAACATGAAAAACAGTGTTTACACTACCCGCCTAAGGCCGTCGACATGATTGTAATTTTATAAGAATACATTATCCATTATAATTATATGTTATTATAATTATAATGGATAATTACTACAAGTTTTATTTCGTCGAATTATCTTAATGCGTGTCGGCGCCGGTTACTATGGGTGAATCCTCTCCCGTCTAGACTTCTCGTAATACGATTTGCGATGTCTTTTATGATTACAGTTTTATTCAGATGTTGTGTAATGTAAGAAGTCAGGTTGTTGCAAAAAGATAAAGATTTTTTTCAAATTTTTATGCTTAGCAGAGTTACTGCATGAATAAGCAACACGATTTCTTTATCTGAATTCTTTAATCAAATGAATTTAACATGTTTATAGTAGTTTTTATTAAAAATATCTTCACGCCATTCTCAACACTGAGGTAGTTAGAGATGTAAACAATTAAGTTATTTCCCACCTTTCACCGCAGGCATTTTTTGGGACAACGTGACAAGTTGTGAGCCGGTCGCCGCCTTTTTCATTGTTATTGTCATTTATTTAGTTATATTTTAATGAAATCAATATTATTTAAAATCAAAATCAGGGTTGGCACAATTTTATAATCAGTGTGATTGCAGTATTGCACTAACCATAAAAATATGCAACATTTCTCCAACCGTACATATCTCTTCGGAGCACTCAGTCCCCACCTGTAGCTTGTACGTATACGTATGCCTCTTGTTTAGAAAAACACGCCTAATTTGCTGTGGCCCCATCCAGGGTCATCCATTGTCATTTGTATTACAATGATGAGATGAAAGATGACGGCCACAAGCTCTCAATTGTGAAATATGTAATATAGTTAATTAATAATTAGTTTATAAACACATATGCAGAGAAAAAATCATATACATTGTTCTGATACCAAGGTAAGTAGCTAAAGCACTTGTTTTGTGGAATCGGAACATCGACGGTACTAAAAACACCCTGACCCGAGACAATGTAGTAAAAGCGGTTTTCCACATGACACCATTAAATCGGTGTGTACTCCACACGACCACGGAGTTGTTCGAAATATTCTCTAGGGGAATGCAGTTCAGAAATCTAAATGGTCTTGACCTTTAAACACTGCAGTATTTAGTATATAGCATTGAGACATATTTTTTTAATTTTTAATTTTAACGTAGAATTGTTATTGAAAAAATTACTTTGCAACCCTCCGCATGCAAATATAAAAAGGCATACGTTACCTGGTCCGAAGAGAAGAAGAGCACCACCCTCCCTCCCACAGATGCATGCACTAATTCCACTGTATGCACCACCACCACCACTACACTCAAACCAGGTAACATATACCACCACCGAAAACGCGACACGTGTTTCGCCTCAAAACAAGACATTCTCAAGCGAGTAGACTCTACGACAAGCGACCGCAGAGTATTCCGAATGAATTTCCGCAAAGTAACGCCTGAGTCAATTAACTATCTTTAACGTAGAACACAAAATGGTCAATACGCTTATACGTCAATACGCAATAAGACGATTATGGCAATTCGATCCTTACGAGTACATCCTGCAGTTGAATTTAGGTACCTTGCGTATTAACGAAATGATTTAAGGGCTTTTAAGTGCCGCCAATCTACTCCTAATTTTTTGTAACAAATCGTAGAATACAACATTTTACGCAAAATTTTATTTTGAATCAAAACCAACTTTCAAAATTAAGGATAGCCGATTGTCACGATAGCTGAGTGGTTGGGTGATCGGAATTCGAGTCAAGAGACTCGTATTCGATACCCAGATAATCGGACCAATGCCAACAATCGAAAAAAAGCCAACCTTGAACATAAGACAATTTGAACGCAAAAGAATGTCTGCGGTGAAAGATTGGTCGATGAGACTTAGTTGTCTATACCTCTGTCTATCCCAGTATTGGAAATGGCGGTAAAATACTATTTTACAAAATTAACCTAACCTAAACCCGCCAAATGTGTTGCTGCAGTAGCGTTAATACGTAAGTATCGAATTTTACAGGCCTTTATGTATCACAGGATGTATCCTTGTTAGGTAAGGTTGATGTAAGATAAGTTATTTTATACTTTTTAACTTTTGTAAAGTGTGTTAAGACTAAATTTAACTTTCATTCGGACGTACTGGCGAAACAGATTTGTTCCTTTTGAGAGAATACCCGCAATCGCGTCATTCTTTTGGCAAACGTAATACATGAATTCTTTTCATTTCCCTAAACGAGCCAGTTCTCGGAATAAATTAGTGTTATCCGGTTTGTCCTTTGTTTGAAATTCGTTATATTTGAAGTCATATTTCCTCTGATGAAAGAGATGCGATGAAAATTTTTAGGTATTGAAATGAAAAAAATAACTAAAAACAACTTTTAAAACACATTATCTAAATTAATTATTTACTTGGTAACTAAATGTCTAGAATTACATATAGACTTAGGTACATGCTGTTTGTTTTAAATTCAATAAAAATTGCGTCATACCACATTTTAAGGTGGATACTGCCACCTGTTTGAGATCCAATCATAAATAAAATTAACTCCAAGACCGAGCATACCTCTGCAAAACCTCAAGATAAAGTGAGCAAATTATGCGTAAATTGGATCCAAAATTAGTAAATTAAAGTTAACGGCAGCCGAAGGTAGCAATGACAGCGGGACGGACGTTCAAGACATCAGGCCTTCCGTGACCACGGATGCTGTAAAGCATCCGAAAAGTCGGGAAAAAAAATTGGTTTTGTTAAAAACCTTTTTAAATACCAATACGTAGTACGAAATAATTCGTTGGCTTTGGAAATTAAGACGGCGATGGGCTTACCACCTGTCACGATGTCCCAAAAATTTCTTCGGTGAAAGGTTTAAGACCTCACATTTCTTGACTTAATTTTCTAGGCCACCCGGTACAAGCTTATAAGAGTTTAAACAAAACTAAATATATATCTTCACGCACAATCCCTGACGGGGTAGCCAGAGAGAACAGATCGCCAAGTGTCACGATCCCTACATACTTCTTTCGCTTCTTTCAGATTCATCATCTTCTTCATACATGCACGTCTAGGTATCCGAGTACTCTTGACCCTTCTCTCTTCGAGCAATTTGCTCACATGGTCTTCGAAAGTTAATCTCGGTCTACCTCTACACCTTTTAATATCAACTTTCGCGCTATATATTTTCTTCACCATTCGGTCTTCACTCATTCGCTCAACGTGCCCAAACCATCGAAGCACGCCCTTATCCATTTTTGAGACAAGGTCATCTTTCAAACCTGCCATATTGCGAATCTCTTCGTTTCGCTTTCGGTCGGCCATGGTAAGGCCGCACATTTTACGAAGAGATCGCATCTCCACTGCATTCAACCTGCTTTTATGCTTCTTCTGGCATACCCAGGTTTCGCTGCCATATAACAAAGTCGGTACCAACACTGCGTGCACTTTTCACAACGCCTTGCCTTTTGATTAACGCAGTCAGGGCAGCATTGACTTTGTTCCCGGCAGCGACACGCCTGTCCACATCTAAATCACATCTTCCATCCCGGCTAAACGCACTCCCAAGTATACAATTTCATTCACCTGTTCTAGACATTCCTGATTTACCCAAATTTCGCACTTCGTTCTTTCTTCGTCCCTTTCAAATACCAGAACCTTAGTTTTATTAGCATTCAAACGGAGACCATTAATTTCACATTCTTCTTTCATACACTTGAGTAATGCCTGCAGTTCTGCCTCTGATGGTGCTATAAGCACTGCATCATCAGCATAAAGCAGACAATTTACTTTTATGTCACCCAATTTCACACCCAAACAGCTATCTTTCAGCTTCTGTAAACAGCTGTCGAGATACAGTATGAATAGCCAGGAAGACATGACACAACCCTGTTTTACGCCCGTTTGGACGCTAAACATGGGTGACAGGTCATGCCCTACCCGCACACAGGCTTTACAGTCACAGTAAACTGCACTGCAGTGACTGCACAGCCCTTAGCAATCGACCATCCACACCATACCCCGGCAACAGTTCCCACATTTTCTTCCTTACAACCTTATCAAATGCTTTCTCAAGATCCACAAAAGCACAGAAAATCTTCTGGTTAGCAGCCAGAAGCTTCTCCGTGATCATGCGGAGAGAAAACATTTGATCCGTGCATCCTCTTCCAGGTCTAAATCCGCATTGTGCCTCCCATAGAAATCTTTCCGATTTCTCTTGCATCCTACGTGTCAAAACCTTCGAGTAAACTTTACTTGCTAAACTGGTCAAGCTTATCGCCCGATAGCACCCGCAGTCATAATGTGAACCTTTACCTTTATATAAAGGCACAATGACCGCGGATCGCCAATCATCCGGAACAGCCCCCGTTCGCCAGCACAAATTGCACAGCAGATGAAAGCTGTCCCAGACGCGTGGCCCACCATACTTGACCATTTCAGCAGTAACTCTGTCTATTCCCGCAGCCTTACCACATTTCAAACTTCTAATCGCACATTCAATCTCTTTCATACTGATGACCTCAGTGTCATCGAGGTCCGAGTCTGGCGTACCAGTCACGGCGTCACCCCGGATCCTCACTAAGATCATCACACGCATACATCTCTCAATAAAATTCGCTCCATCGCTGCATGACGTCCGATTTTTCTGAGAGGACGTCATTGGTTCCCGAAAGCACTTTATTCATTCTTAAGGCTGTTGCACCACTCCGGGTCCTTCCAACCTCTTTCCAGAAGAGTTTGGAGTTCTCCTTGAAGTTGTGCGACAACCTTTCGTCCGCTTCCATTCTACTCCTTTCACGCACTTCCTCAATCAATGCTTTCGTGTGAACTTTCTGGAGCTTATATCTTTCTTTCCTCTTCTCTCTCATATCCTTATCATTACTAGAGGCCAAGTAGTCTAACCATGCTTTCTTCTTCTTATTTACAGATTCTTTCACTTCGTCATTCCACCATGCATCACCCTTTTACTACTACCTCTTTTCACATTTCCACACACGTCTTCCGCTGCACTAACCATTCCATCTCTAAGGCTCTGCCATATTTCTTCCACATTCTTTCCTAACACCAATGCTGTCCAGCTTTTCGGCTACCCTTGCTTGATATTTATTCCTAGTGTCCGCTTCCTGAAGCTTCCAGCTTCGGATGCTACCGACCGACTGTGGTTCTGGTATCGCCGTCCGGTGGCGCCAACCCGCGAACAGACCCTAAATCTAGTAATCACTAGGTAGTGATCCGTTCCCAGGTCAGCACCTCGGAACACCCGCGTATCCATCACCTGTTTTCGCAGTCGGTCATCCACCAGGAATAAATCGATCATACTTCTCTCATTCTCTCTTTTTCTAGTATACATATGGATTTTCTTGTGACTAAACATAGTGTTTGTCACAAGAAGACCCTTTCCTTTTGCATACAGCCAGTATAAGCTTGCCAGCATCGTTAACCCTTGTATCGCCAAACATTCCAAGCACCGACTTGTACCCTGGCCGAGCGGTACCAACCCATCCATTCAAATCACCACATACAACAATTCTTTCGTTTCCTCTAACCAAGTCTAGAACTTCTCTTACATTCTCCCAAAACTCCTCCAGCTCAGCTCTGGACGACGAAGCCACCGGCGCATAAACAGCCAAAAGGAATAACTTCGTCAGTCCCAATTTAAAGCGAACCCAGAGAAGTCTCGAGTTCACAACCTTATATTCAGTCATAACATCGACCAACCGAGACGTCAGCAGCACCCCCACTCCCTGGCAGGCGCTCTCGCTCTCCGGGACTCCGGACCATAGAGCTAACGCCCCGCCAGGGAGCTCTTCAGTACCACTGCCCTTCCGCTTGGTCTCCGACAAACACACGACATCTAATTCTCTTTCTTTCATTATTTCAATCAACTCATTCGTCTTATCTCTCATGCCTCCTCTAACATTCCACGTGCCAACTCTGCACTCCGTCCTCCACCTTCCGCCGTGTCGGGCTGTGCGTGACGGGTGGCGGTCCCCATCGCCGCTTTGCGCGCTGCATTTCACACCAACGGGGACGAACTGGTGTGCGTCGCCTTGGGGGGACGCCCTAACCCTCGTTGGCATGGGTGCGCAGCTGTGTAGAATTGCAGCCCTGAAAAGGGCTGGCAGGGGTCGCGACGAGCACGCTTCTACAATGACCCCCCGTACAACACAACTAAATAAAAATTATATTCGCAAGTGACATTATTTCTCAAGTGATAGAAAAATCAAATCTTGAAATGAATCCGTTAAAGAAATTTACATGAGTTATCTAGCTTCCTCTGGCACATCTACAATTTATTCCTCGACGCTCGTTAGAGAATTTCTAAAATTTAAAAGTCCGACATTTTCTTGTTCCATAAGAAATTATGTAGTTATGTATTGTTAACGCTTTTCCCTCAGTGGCAATGACACGGTAAAGTGTAATAAAAATATTAAAGCATTGTATATCAATATGTATTTATTTCGATTCTGATGACTTTTAAGTCACTAACATTTGACTAGAAAACCACCACAGTAGCAACTCGCCAGATTGGGTGATCGTGACCTGGGGAGATCGTCTCCATCGACTACTCTTCAAGTGTTACAGATACGAACAAAGAAGCTGACAGCTCGTATCTTCGAAGCTTTCCTCCTGGTCTCCTTTATTTTCGGTGGCCAGTTACACTACCTGGTACGCACATCTAAGTACCAATTGATACATCATCTTCTTGAGAGAAGGCCGAATTTATCTTTGATGATTATTCATGCATATAAATTGCAGCTTGCAAGTAACACCGACCGAATAAACTAACTGATATTGCAGTAAATGGATCACAGATTAAACTGTAAGCGGTTTATGTGTCGCAGATAATATCTTTACTGAAATATAATTAATTGTGATAATTTTTACATACGAACATAAATTGATTTAGTTATTACTTTACAGAATTATATGTAGTGCTGTTCATTATCTCTGGTATCAGTGTTTCTGCATTCAGAAAATAAAATAAATAAATATCTTCACGTATAGCTTTAGTTTTGGGTGATCGTGACGTGGGGAGGTCGTCTCCATCGACTACTCCTCAAGTGTTACCGATACGAACAAAGAAGCTGAATTTTGTACATTAGGATTTTCATATCGCTTTAAAATAGTCGCTCTCATTTTATTTCTAATTGTAATTTATACATCAAACAGCATGTTCTTAAATATGTTTAACTCCGTGGCGACTTAAGAACACAAGTTCATATCGTATAAAGCGTTGGAACATTAAGAAAGTAAGATGAAGTTATAACCTCGTTAGCCAATGCGGATGCTGGGAATGTTGTAGCGAATGGATGGGACAAAAAAATGAGGCAGTGGGAGACTCTTTCAGTAAATGTATCCGAAGTATGTTGCATGAGTTGATTGAAGACCTTTATTCTTTCTTTCCCTAATTCTCCTTTTTCTAAGGAGTATTTGCTAGAATCCCCGTTCGCTCGCAATACCTGACAGCTCGTACCATCGATGATTTCCTCCTGGCCTCCTTAATTTTTGGATTGGGTTTTTCGAGGTGGTCATACTGCCACGTGTCGGTAGCCAGCTATATTTTAACGCTTTTCCCTTAGTCGCCCATTGACCATACGGTAAAGTGAAATAAAAATATAAAAGATACTATTATTAAGTAAATGGGAGATAAAAATATATACTAACTCGAGCGGGATTCAAAGTAGCGACGCTGTTGTCACCGAGCCACCATGTGAGTCATGGTAATTACAAACACACATCTACTACCTTGTACACTCACCTAAGTACAAATTAATACACAATCTTCTTGATAGAAGGCCGAACTTATCTTTTATGAATTATTCATGCACATAAATTGCAATTTGCAAGCGACGCCGGCCGACTTAACTAACTGATATTGAATGAATGAATGAATGAATGCTTTTATTGTACATCACAAAAATACAAGAAAACAATTAAACATTGAAGTAAGTAGATTGTACAATTTGGCGGTATCGCAGTAAATGGACCACAGATTAAACTGTATACTAGTTTATTTGTCGAAGCTAATCTCTTAACTGAAATATAATTATGTAATAAATGTATTTATTTGTCATATTGTAGAATTCATGATTCGTGATATCAGTGCTTGTGCATCATTCATGAAATGAATTAAGGAAATTTCTTCATTCGTAGTCCTTGACATGGTAGGCAGAGAGAAAACCTCACATATCTCTTTTGCTTCTTTCAAACTCACTATTGTTTTATAGTGAGTATTATTATCTGTTTATCGAATCTATATTTGTAGATCGAAGGGACTAAATTGCCTAGTCCTCTAGCTTCCCTGTATTAAGAAATGTGTAAAAATCTAAATTAATATCGTTACTCATACAAAATTGAGACAAATCTAAATATATTAAGATCTTAGACCACCTAGATAATAGTGATTTCTCTAAACATAAACATACATAATTTTAATACTAAATTGCAGATAACATTACTACTATCAAGTTCATTATACAGACATATGAGATAACTAAATCAATCGAAGTACTTTGCCTTTAAGCCTCCAAACACCTGCTAACTTGGGAATTATATTAAGCTATACTCAAATAAATATGTCGCCAAGTGATTATGTAGAACCGTAATAAAACTTGCCTATTTCCAAGTCACATAAACTAATAAAAAGGCTGCGACCTCAAGTTACTTTTATAACAACATCAAATAAAATTTATTAACGCATCGCTATAAAAATATCCCATAAGCATGAAACGCATAAACTTGTTGGCTTCGAGTGGGCATAAAATAAATATTTCCACTCACAGCAGACAACTGCAGAGACAATCCGCTCGATTGCTCTACAAAATACACATTGCAGTATTTCAACAGTATAACGATGTGTAGTTTAACGAGTTACACCGTCGACTCGTTATTTGCTTACGCTCGATCGAACATCAAGTGCTACGTAAAGGAATAAAGCCGGCATTATTTATACGTGGTCTGTTCCTTTGGTATTGGTATACCTTACTAGGGAATTAACACGATGTAGTATTATTTGCTGGTGATACCTCATTAATATTTAAAATCAAACTACATGTTGTTACACTTGATGAGGTAAACAATGCTATATCAGAAATAGATAACTAAATTAAATAAAGAAATATCTTCACGTCATTCCCATTACAGGGAAAGATAGATGCCCAGACAATTCAGTCGTTTCGTCCCACTGTCTACCGAAGACAATTTAAAGTGAAAAATTTCAGGCAGCGCACTTCAAATAGTTAACAAAAAATATTATTATTAACAAATGAATAACTTAGTTTACAATTATAACTTAATAACATAAGAATTTAAAAATATAATAATTAAAAATATATAGGCTATATTACTCGCTGGTAACACTTTTGGAAAATTATTTTTTTAAATTACTTTAATGGTTTAAGCATTACCTAGTTTACAAACAAATTTTTTTCACATTCAAAATATAACTATGTTTATTAACGTTGGGATTTCGGTCACCAATCACATTGATAAGGCCAATATTATGTTTAACTTATGTACGATTAATACCGTTCGGTTGGGCATAAAGTAGGTGAGAGGCTCAACAACTGTCACGTTGTCCCTTGAAATGTCTTCTGTGAAAGGTGAGTCGAACAAACTTAATTATCTAGACCTACTGCAGTATTGGGAATGACGTGAAGATATTTTTTTTTTAGTTTATCTAAGTAGGTAATATACAACGAATATTGTCAGAGATGATCTTTGACAATATTCATTTGCTTACGAAAAAACGACTTAAGTTACTTAAAATTTATTATATGGCGTCATAATATTATTTCTCACCAAATAAAGAATTGTCCCAAAGGTACCCATAATATTATTTCTAAATAAAACATCAATCAAATTTCAAAAAAGGCTCTTAACATTGAAAATACAATCAGGGACACTTTAAACACTTCAATAAACTCATCATTCATACCTAATTGGGATCTAAAGGACTCGTCATGGAAACGGTAAATTTTTCACAGAATTCATTTCGAAAGCTTCATCATTTGACGCGTCCCACACTGATGTCCAGTGACATTGAATTCTTTCTATATTTGAAGAAGCACGTAGTGATTTGTTTATGTTG
The DNA here is from genome assembly GCA_029286605.1 of Sericinus montela. NCBI lineage: Eukaryota > Metazoa > Arthropoda > Insecta > Lepidoptera > Papilionidae > Sericinus > Sericinus montela. The sequence goes on along the minus strand of JAGSMR010000003.1, from coordinate 8,210,844 downwards.
CCTTTTTCCTATCTTCTATCTTCCCAGAACTGCACCACGCTAAGTTAGGTCATGCAGAGGTCTAGACAAAGAACCACCCTTTTCACCGAAGCCTATATGGGATGACGTGACAAATTGTAGACATGTCTCCTTCACTATGTCCAAGCCAACGATATAAGTCGTACTTAAGTATTGATACCCATTGGTACGAGGGTACGATCGAACTCTTGATTCAAACACCGATCACCCAACCACTTGACTATCATGTCATTTAACTTTAATGATATAAAAATAAATAATGATGAATCTATAACTAGACAAAAAGTAGTGAAAATTCATTAAAGTTAATATCGACCATAACTAGAGATAGACACGTAGCGCATTTGACCGCTAGCTGAGGATTTTATAAGGAAAATGCCTTTCCTTGTCGGATATGATCAGCCGGAGGGAGAAGGTCGCTTAATGGGAGACAATTAAATTAATTGTTGCCTTTCTTTGGGACGCTTCGTAAGAGCGTGACTATCATTACGACTGACATATGGGGTGCGTTATTAAGTTATTTGTTTCATTAGTAATTTCTTAATAAATTTTTAACGAGCTGATTTTGTATATCTTACTTATATTATAAATGTGAAAGTTTCTGGGTTTGAATGTTTACTTGTTTGTTCCTCAATCACGCTTTAACGGCAGAACGAAATAAGCTGATTTTTGACACACTTATGTAATTAAATCCATCTTAATATATAGCCTACTTTTCATCCAGGTTTTAAGTTCCTCTAGGATAATACAACACTTTTGGTAATTCGGAGACTGCTAATAACGCACTTGGCACGTAACGGCACTAAGTTGCGGCATTACAGAAGTGGAGTATTATAAAACCAACCACACTACAGGAGTCGTCAAAGAATAGTGTGCACATTCCCCATAAAAATGATACTCGTACATATAATAATACCAATAAGCTTACCACTCCAATTTAATAAGCGGTAATTTTCCATAAAAAAAGTGTACCATTACAATGGATCACTTGATATGCGAAATATATAATATAGACAGATAGTTCTACAAAAATCGACTGCAGAACATATGCCTCTCTCGTAAATGAGGGTTTACCATTATTGCCACGCTCGGCAAGCGGATTGGCGAACGAAGTACCAGACACCTGATTCAACGATCTATTCATTTTTGATCTGTCGGTAGGCTTCTCTTGTGTCGAAGCCATACAACATTAAGGAAGAAATACTGGTTACTACCATTGAAAGAAGTTCCATTCTTGTCAACTCTTTGTTTCGAAGGCAGGGTCACTACCAACTAAGATGAGGGTTCGTCTATTTCATCAATACTCTCATCTGCTTATCAACAACTATTTAAGTCTTTCTGTTGCTGTTGATAAATAAATTTGCCACTTCGATACTATAGTGAATCCATACTTGACCAATATAAACCTATCATTGCTTGAGTCGAGTGCAATTGTGAATGGTATAATTTCGCAAACGAAATTGAAAATTAGTAAGTCACGATAGCCGTGTTGTTGGGTGGTCGGAATTTCGAGTCGAGAGACCCGAGTTGGATCCCCAGGTGGCAGTACCAATGAGTTCTTCAAAAACTTATGTACGAATTTCATCGTTGGCTTGGACATAAAGGCGGCGACGGGCTCACCACCTGTCACGTTGTCCCGAAAATATCTTCGGTGGAAGGTAGGTCAAAGGGACTTAATTGTCTAGACTTGACCTCTGTCTACCCCTGTATTGGGAATTGCGTGAAGATATTTTTAAATTGAAAATTACATTACTTTTGATGACATTGAATAATAGTAACAAACAAAATACATATATTGATAGGTATGTGATGTTGTCATCACATACATCCACTTATGCCGAGGTAAGTAGATGAAGCACCTGCTATGAAATCGAAAACCACGGAAGTACCACAAACAGCAGGATAATGTAGAAAAAGTTGATTTCTATATCGACCAATCCGGGTATCGAACCCGGGACATCATACATGTTTGTTCTATTTATTTATGATTGATTGATTCCATGGGGACAAAATGTTTTAATTCTTCAACGCATATCGTAACAATAAACCTGAAATATAAGCGTATAAATAACTATTTAAGTCGGAGGAAACATTTGATCAGCAATTATTTTAGCCGAGGGCTATGCATGTATACCACTATTAACATTTTTATTGAAATACATTGATTGACTAAGGGTAACCACATAGATAGGTAAATACGTTACAAGGTAGATGTATTAGTTAGGTAAACGTATTTAGGTAAAATATATTAATTCACTAAAGGAGTACAGATCAGTCCTGCAGTGAAAATATGCAGATGAGATTATATTTTTATATCAAATCAAATGGTTTATTCAGCGACATAAGTAAACGTATGTTATATTATATTCAATGCTTGTAACTTTTTTAATCTACCACTATTTTGTAAAAGGTTTCCCTAACGGAGAAAACACAGCGAAAGAAACACTATTGGCAGCCTCTTTTTATATTTTTTCTATTATAAGTGGCCACTTGTAATTCTTACTTCACCTCAGGGAAATATCCCCTGCGTTGGTTAAGCAATAAATATTAGCAGTCATCGTACAGGTTAACTGGATTTGTTACATTTTAAATAAAAAGATTTTCGAATTTTATCGCGTTTTAAATCGCGTTAAATAAGTTTTTACCAAGTGGACTCCCCTCGTCCCCCCGTGACCACGGATGCTGTAAAGCATCCGAAACGTCGAGAAATAAAAAAAAGTTTGTAAAGACTAATAAAATACGCGATAAAATCCGAAGATAGTTTTATTTAAAATGTGTACTATTCGCTTAAATACAAGAAATCATTATGGATTTGTTACTTTTATAGGGCGGGGCATAAAAACGTCAAATGTTAGATGAATTAGTATGAAAGGTTTGTAAAAATATATTGTAAATTTTATTTGTTTTACGCGGGCAACGCATTGATACCATTGCGTTCTAGCACCACGGAGACGTGGCGCCGACCCACACTGTTAAGGCGCACTGATGATACTCAATGATATTATATTCACTCTGGAATCTATTCTTTATTGTTCCACTACCGTCGTTTTTACAATTAAGCTCTGATTGTCAATACGACAAATTAATTTTCTTTCGATTAAACACTAAATTTGAACTAAATTAATTTAAATTAATTGTTCAAGAACTAACCATTGGAGTTTTCACATGTACAAAGCGGATACACACACTGTGCTTAGTATAGTATTGCTACACTGCACACAACACCAAGCAACGGCCCACTATTGATTAAAATTTTAGAAAACCAATGTTGGAGTGTCTAATCGCTTGAAAATGTCCTTTTAAGAGACACAATACGTAAAAGCCACGATAACCAAATAGTCAGGTGGTCAAAATTAGAGTTCAGGCGAGTACGATCGCTAGGAGGTAGATGGGTAGCAAAAGGCTTTTTAATACTTATGTACCGTTTATATTGTTAGCATGAATGTAAATAAGGGGAAGGCTCACCAAATGTCACGTTGATGTATTGCCTATTGTTTGGATGTCTGGCTACCCCTGTATAGGAAATGCGTGAAGAAAAATATAATTTAATAAAGTTTTCTTTGTTTTCTCTGTCTAAAGCAAAAAATAGGTATTCCATATCTAAAACCACAACTACTATTAATTTTGAAAACGCTCTAAAGAAATTGCAGGAAAATAATTTAGCTTCTTTACTCTTTTGTAATGACGCCAATATAGTCACAGACATTCTCATTAAACGACTCATTCAATCAATCCAAGAAAATACAATTACCATAAATATACCTAAAAGTAAAAGAATAATAAAACCCTGGATTACAGTCGGTATCTTGAGATGTATTAAAAATCGTAACAGGCTACAAAAACAGGTTCATAACGACCCCTATAATGACGTAAAAAGTTACATACTATAGATATAGAAACTATTGCAATAATGTCATAAAAAACTTAAACGTAATTATCATAAGAATTTGCTTAGTCATTCTACAAAAATAATAAACTACTTTGGAAACACATTAAAACATCACTTATACAAATAAAACAAATAATATTAACACAGAACTTAAAACTATAAAATCATCTACAGTAGAATCTGCAAATTACATTAATACCTACTTTTCTGAAGTTGGCAAGGTGCTCGCAGAAAATATCCAAAATAATATTTTGCCTGATGATCAAAACCATTACATTAAAACCTTCCAACAGTCTCACAATCTTTCGTTCTATTAGATACAGATAATGACGAAGTGTATTCTATAATCTCAAATTTAAAATCTGACAGTTCCCCAGGATGGGATAATATTCCAACGAGATACCTTAAATTTGCTATACAAGAAGTTACACCTATTATTACGCATTTAGCTAATATTTGCTTCAAAACAGGCATATTTCCAAACTTATTAAAAAGTCCATAATTACACCGGTGTACAAGGGCACAAGAACGATATAACCAATTACAGGCCTATATCAATTTTACCAGTTTTATCGAAAATATTAGAAAAGTTACTTAATGTCAGATTGCTAAAATACCTTGACACTTTTAAAATAATATCCTCGTCTCAATTTGGCTTCAGACAAGGAATTTCAACAGAAGATGCTATACAATCCTTGAGCTCTTTAATTATAAATAATCTAGATAATAAAAAAAAAAATGTTTGTCTGTCTTCCTAGATTTAAAAAAAAGCATTCGATACCGTCTCGCTACCTATACTGATACGTAAATTAGAAAATATCGGAATACGAGATAATCAGCTTTCAATTTTCAAAGACTATCTTACCAACAGAACCCAAAAAAACTAAATTAGAAAAAGATATCAGTGAGGAGGTTAGCGTAACGTGCGGCATTCCCCAAGGCAGTGTCCTAGGACCTACATTATTTTTAATATATATAAATGACCTCTGCAACATGAACATCAACAATGCTCAGATTCTGTCCTACGCTGATGATACCGCTCTGGTCTTCTCTGCACCAACTTGGGAAATATTAAAGCGAAATGTTGAAGAAGGTATGACAGATATTGCTAAATGGCTAGAGAATAATCTTTTAACATTAAACACATCTAAAACTAAATACATTTGTTACAGTATACAAAATAATTCACAACCAGATAAAGATTTTTATATAAGAATACACACATGTAATTTAATAAACAATGCCCATTGTAGTTGCGCTACTATAAGCAAAGTCGCCCAAACAAAACATCTTGGTATAATCATTGATCAAAATTTGTCATGGTATCCTCAAGTTGAAAATATGGCCGTAAGAGTTAGAAAATTTATTTGGATGTTTAAAAATCTGAGACAGGTAGTTCCAAATAATATGTCAGTTACAATTTGTAAAACAAATCTTTTAAATAAAATATATGTCGCCCTTGTACAATCGGTAATTACATACTGCATTCCTATTTGGGGAGGAGCACTCAAAACACGATTCCTTGTAGTAGAAAGGGCTCAAAGGGCATTACTAAAAGTTATGTATTTCAAGACACAAAGGTGCTGTACTGATAGTCTCTATAAAACATGTCAATTATTATCAATCAGAAAATTATATATTCTTCATACAATATTAAGAAAACATAAGAACATTCTAGTAAAACCGGACTATGATTACAAAAGAAGTAGAAGACGATATGTCGTTGCGCTAGTACCCAAATCAAAAACTGTTTTTGCAAGTATTCAATATTCAATAAGATCAGCCTACTTATATAATGCTATAAATAGAGAAATAAATATATTCTCAATGACGTATCACAATTGTAAAATTTCGGTAAGTGAATGGCTAAAGAAGATAAATTATAAAGAAACTTAGAGATTATTAAATAAATAGCATCCATATGTATCACAGGAGCGCACACAAACGCACACGCACACACACACACGCACGCACACACACACACACACACACACACACACACACACACACACACACACACACACACACACACACCACACAGATGCATGCTTTTGTTAATATATATTTCTAATAAAATTGTAACTACGAGTACTATTTTCTAAAAGGGTTTTGTCATATTATGTAGTTATGGAAGGGCGGAGTTTCCTGGTACAGGCGTCAAGCTTAAAAGGAGACTCCAAAATTTATGTCATGGGAAAAAAAATGTCATGTTGGAAATAAAATATTTTAATTTAATTTAATTTAATTTCTTTATTGAGTGTAATGCCTATGTACGATGATATGGTTAACTTGGACATAAGGGCGACGACATGCTCACAACCTGTCACGTTGTCCCGAAAATATCTTCGGAGAAGGTGGGTAGAAGGAACTTAATTGTCTAGACTAGACCTCTGTCTACCCCTGTATTGGGAATGACCATGTGCCCCTTGTCTTCGTTACAATTACAACGCAAATCGTAACCATAGCTTAGTCATATTGAGTAATATGTTGTGTAGGTGTGTCGAGTTCTCTACGGTCTGATTACTCTGTACAACATCTGGCGGAGCTTGATGTGTCACTGAAACGTAAATACTGTATTTTTCTTTTCAAAAATATCTCGGGAATAAAACGAATTTCGTTTCGAATCAAACATAAATACCCGCAGCTATGAAATATAAAAATAACATTGAAAAATTTTGTAAAAAATTTGAATTTGGCGTTGCCTTAACTTGCGTTAGAGTTTCGAACAACCAAACCTTACTGGGATAGTATGCTTATTTCTTTACAACTTCAAGCATTTTTTCCAAAACTGTAATATACAGAAGTCTAGTCTCTTCGATCCACTTTTCAATTTAGCCTATTTGGGACAACGAGTAAAGTGGTGAGTCTATCACCGTCTCAGTGTAGAAAGCGGTCTAATATCCAACATCCAGTATCCAACGAAGAGCGGCTAGAATCCTCGAAGACCATGTTCTATCTGATCGGCTGGATCCCCTGGCTTTGCGAAGAAAAATTGCATCTTTTTGCATTTTTGAAAAGATGTACTATGTGTGAAATGTAAGATGTCAAAAGTTACGATAGCCGAGTGGTTGGGTGGTCGGATTTTCGAGTCAAGAGACCCGAGTTCGAACCCCAGGTGGCAGTACCAATGAGTTTTTCAAAAACTTATGTACGATTGACATCGTTGGCTTGGACATAAAGTCGGCGACGGGCTCACCACCTGTCACGTTATCCCGAAAATATCTACGGTGGAAGGTGGGTCAAAGGATAACTCCCTCTTGTCTAGACTAGACCTCTGTCTACCCTGTATTGGGAATTGCGTGAAGATATTTATTTATTATTTATGTACTATATGTTGTGTAGGTGTGTCTTGTGTATGTGTATGTGTATTATATACTATGACTGCTCCGAGGAATTGTTCGGATTAATCCCTGAATTTAACCATCAAACTAACAAACTTTACGGCATAGTTGAAAATTCAATCAACGCGTCCTTGATGCATGGCATTCCATAGGTACATTGGAAGCGGACGAAAGGTTGTCGCACAACATAAATGAGAACTCCAAACTCGTCTGGAAAGAGGTTGGAAGGACCCGGAGTGGTGCGACGGCCTTAACAATGAACAAAGTGCTTTCGGAAACTAATGACGTCCTCTCTGAAAAATCGGACGTGATGCAGCGATGGAGCGAATTTTATAGAGAAATGTATGCGTGTGATGATCTTAGTGTGGGATCCGGGGGTGACGCCGTGACTGGTACGCCAGACTCGGACCTCGATGACACTGAGGTCTTCAATATGAAAGAGATTGAATGTGCGATTCGAAGTTTGAAATGTGGTAAGGCTACAGGACTAGACAGAATTACTGCTGAAATGCTCAAGTATGGTGTACCTCGGATCTGGGACAGCTTTCATCTGCTATGCAATTTGTGCTGGCGAACGGAGGCTGTCCCGGATGTTTAGCGATCCGCGGTCATTGTGCCTTTAAATAAAGGTAAAGGTTCACATTATGACTGCGGGTGCTATCGGGCGATAAGCTTGACCAGTTTAGCAAGTAAAGTTTACTCGAAGGTTTTGACACGTAGGATGCAAGAGAATTCGGAAATATTTTTATGGAAGGCTCAATGCAAATTTAGACCTGGAAGAGGATGCACGGATCAAATGTTTTCCCTCCGCATGATCACGGAGAAGCTTCTGGCTGCTAACCAGATGATTTTCTATGCTTTTGGCATGACCTGTCACCCATGTTTAGCGTCCAAACGGGCGTAAAACAGGGTTGTGTCATGTCTTCCTGGCTGTTAATACTGTATCTCGACAGCTGTTTATAGAAGCTGAAAGACAGCTGTTTGGGTGTGAAATTGGGTGACTTAAGAGTAAATTGTCTGCTGTATGCTGATGATGCAGTGCTTATCGCTATATCAGAGGCAGAACTGCAGGCATTAGTCAAGTGTATGAAAGAAGAATGTGAAATTAAAGGTCTCCGTGTAAATGCTAATAAAACTAAGGTTCTGGTATTTGAAAGGGACGAAGAAAGAACGAAGTGCGAAATTTGGGTAAATCAGGAATGTCTATGACAGGTGAATTAAATTGTATACTTGGGAAGTGCGTTTAGCCGGGATGGAAGATGTGATTTAGATTTGAACAGGCGTGTCGCTGCCGTCAATGGTGCCCTGACTGCGTTAGTCAAAAGGCAAGGCGTAGTGAAAAGTGCACGCACGCCTTGCAATTCATAACGCAGTGTTGGTACCGAGTTTGTTATATGGCAGTGAATCCTGGGTATGCCAGAAGAAGCATAAAAGCAGGTTGAATGCAGTGGAGATGCGATCTCTTCGTAAAATGTGCGGCCTTACCATGTCCGGCCGAAAGCGAAACGAAGAGATTCGCAATATGGCAGGTTTGAAAGATGACCTTGTCTCAAAAATGGATAAGAAGCGAAGGAGGTATGTAAGGATCGTGACACTTGGCGATTTGTTGTCTCTGGCTACCCCGATAGGGACTGTGCGTGAAGATAAGTAAGTAAGTACTTCATTAAAAAATATGTTCATTTGTAATATAACTGATGGCCTGACTAGGTACGTTAATGTAATGTTCAGGTTACATTAACGTATCTAGTCCGTTAGAAAGACGGAGACAGGCTCACCACATGTCACGTTGTCTAGAAATTTCTTCAGTGAAAGGTCTGGTATTTTTCGGGTTGAGATTACTCAATAGATAGTGATCGGAATCCGATTCAAGAGACCCCGATCTCGATCCCCAGTTGAGGATTCGTACCAATGGGTCTTTTCAAAAACTATACGATTTATATTGTTGGCTTCGAAATAAAGATGGCGACGGGAAAATATCTTCGGTAGAAGGTGGATCGAACGGACCTAATTGTCTAGACTTGACCTCTGTTTTGGGTTTGTAATTGCGTGAAGATATTTTTTATTTATTTATTTTATATATTTGTGAATACTTTTCCTTTCGGTGGACAAAAGAAAAATATAAGTAGTCTCGTTTACCGCTAACGTTTAGATATCATTAGAAAGGTCCGATAGCGATATAGCGCTCTTAGTACGAACCCTACTATCAAACATTAAATAAAGCGTTCTCAGGAGTCGAATTTTTCCAGGACACAGAATAAATAGCCTCTTCACGCAATTCCCAATACAGGTCACAGAGTAGACAGAGGTCGAGTCTAGACAATCAAGTCCCTTTGACCCACCTTCCACCGAAGATATTTTCGGGACAACGTGACAGGTGGTGAGCCCGTCGCCGTCTTTATGTCCAAGCCAACGATATTCGTACATAAGTTTTTGAAAAACCCATTGGTACGAGCCTACCAACTGGGGATCGAACTCGGGTCTATTGACTCGAAATTCCGACCACCCAAACACTCGGCTATCGTGAATTTTTCCAGGACACAGAATAAATAGCCTCTGAGGTATAATAATCGAGATTATCGAGAAGATAGATGAACTGTATTTTAGTTATACCCAAAAATCATTATCTTTACTTTGTTTCATTATTTTATTACACTAGCGTTGAAGTTTTATGTCACAGTTCTTGGGCCTTAATTGTTCCCATAATTTCCTATACCAGAGTATCGGGTCTCGGGTCGTCTCAACTTAGAAATAATTTATTCATATATGAAAAGGTTTTAAAATATTTATTTACATTTATTAGAAACATATAAACATACTTGTAGAGTCACGATAGCCGAGTGTCTGGGTGGTCGGAATTTCGAGTCGAGAGACTCGAGTTCGATCCCCGGGTGGCAAGCTTGTACTAATGGGTTTTTAAAAAAACTTATTTACGAATTTCATGGTTGGCTTGGACATAAAGGCGGCGACGGGCTCACCACCTGTCAAGTTGTCCTGAAAATATCTTCAGTGGAAGGTGGGTCAAAGGGACTTAATTGTCTAGACTAGACCTCTATCTACCTCTGTTTGCGTGAAGATACTTGTATAAGTATAATACATGTACACATTCTACGAGTATTTTTTCATTTATATTTAGCATTCACTAAATATATTAAATGACGTTTCATTTAATTTTGTTCTAAATATGATCTCATATCCGTGAAAGTTTTACATCTGAGTTCGCTTACGATGTCGAACTCCGCCGCTCAATATGTGATAAATTGAGCACTTAAAGCGGGACAACACAATATCAACAGCGGTCGCGGGGACAGCGCTAAGTGAAACAGATTGCCAACTCTTGAAAAGCTACTCCGTCAAGCAATATCGACAGTTCTGAATAAATTTAATATTAGGAGCTTGGTTCCAAGTTAATTTATAACCGAGACATGGCGATACATCAATTATGACAATTATTCATGAGTTTAGGTGACGTATTAAATTGTAGTTCAGGTACTTATTAAAAGTAATTATTGGGAAATTATTGGGAAACTTTTCTATTGTATAATATATAATTCTGATATTAATATCTTCACACCGTTCCCAATACTGAGACAGACAGAGGACTAGAATATTAAGTTTTTGCGACCCACACTTCATCGAAGACATTTTTGGATAACGTGATAGATGTAGAACCTGTTGACATCTTTATGTCCAAGCTAATTACTAATTTGTACGAATACAACACTAGGGGAAGGATCACGGATCTCTTGACTCGAATTCCAATCACCTAACTACTCTGTTGTCGTGACTTCTTAATACTCGGCGTTCGAATGCTTAATAATAATATACCTACCAAATGTATATACATAAACCTCGCATACGGCTGAGCTCGCATACGGCTGAGCTAGCCAAGTGGTATGGTAATTGGAATTTGAGTCAAGAGACCCTACTTCGTGGCCCAGGTGGTAGGCCCGTAACAATAAATATCTTCACCCAATTCCCAATACTGGGGTAGACAGAGGTCTAGTCTAGACAATTAAGTCCCTTCGACTCACTTTTAAAGTGGTGGAGCCACGCATCAGCTTTTGTTGATGCATGAATGGGCCGGCTGGACCAGGGAAGTACCACGACCTCACTGAATACCGGCGTGAAGTAGAAGTCTAACAAACTTCTGCGTTTCGTCTGGTGAGTGCAGGTAACCGGTGGCCCACACACCCCATTCCCCCAATTCTGGGGGAGGGGTCGCTCTAGGGGAGGTAACGCATCTACTAAGCCTCTGGTATTGCGGGTGTTCATGGACGGCGGTAATCACTTACCATCACGTGAGCCACCTGCTCGTTTGCCTCCTTTTTCAATATAAAAGAAAAACCTTTCACCGAAGATATTATCGGGACAACGCAACAGGTGGTAAGCCCGTCGCCGCCTTTATGTCCAAGTCAACGATGTAATTCGTACATAAGCTTTTGAAAAACCCATTGGTACGAGCCTGCCACCAGGGGATCGAACTCGGGTCTCTCGATTCGAAATTCCGACCACCCAACCACTCGGCTATCGTGACCTTTAACAATAGGGTTGTTCAAAACGTATGTTCAATTTATATCGTTGGTTTGACCATAAATATAACCGTTTGAAGTATTGTCCCAAAAAATGTCTCCGGTGAAAGGTGGTTTAAATTGTCTAGACTTTTTCTACCCCAGTATTGGGAATAGCGCGAAGATATTTTTTAATAAAATTAAATACAACCCCAAGAGACATTAATTTAAACTAAGCTTAACCACAAGATACGTTAAGATCTGATATTTTAAGTCAATTCAGCGTTTGTTACAGTCATAAAATAAATCCAAATGGGTAATTACAGTTCCGGCTACGAATAAAATGTGCAATTACATTCCACGGAAAGTTTTAAAGGTACGAAGATGAGCACTTAAGCTGAGAATAATTCTCTCATCTGTCACAGACTGCTAGTAAGATTTATTCGCCGCTTTTAGAAGAATAAAAAATATGTTCTTGCCATTCCCAGTAAAGACGTAGACAGAGGTCTAGACAATAATGATTCCACCCACCTTGCACCATAGACTTTTTTGAGACAACGTGACAGGTGGTGAGTCTAACGTGCCCAAACCATCGAAGCACGCTCTTATCAATTTTAGTGATAAGGTCATCTTTCAAACTTACCATGTTGCGAATCTCTTCGTTTCGCTTCCGGTCGGCGAAGGTAACATGATAATTAGAAGAAATCATTTTACATTACTTTAATAACAGTATTTACGTAAATATTTACGCCCGGGTTTTATCATGTGGATGAAGTCAGAGGTGTCAAGGGTAAAATTACAAAATTTCATCAAGATCGGTTCATTACTTTCGGAGTTTACCTGCCACAAACATTGTGATAGGCGATTTTTATATTTTCAAGAAAAGGTGTCAACATGTCTTTGTGCATACATATAAGGATTAATGAGATTTCATAGGCCTCTCCTGTAAAGAGAACTTGCCTGAAACGCCATACTCATCAAGAAAAACCTGATTATCCTGTACTGCCATTTAAACACATTAATCCTTATAAAATTTAGCTTGTACGTGAAATAAATTCGTTCCGTCTTACAAACTTCTTCTAACATGTAAAGTTTTAATGACTTCGTTGAATGGGATTCCTGTGAACACATTCAATTTGCAAAACTTCGTTTACTTAATAAAAGCCCGCTTTTAAAATTTCATATTATAATTAATAATGATCCATTAACAACTCGCAGACAGACTGAGATTTCAAATTAATTATTAACATGTTTCTATTTAGAATATTTGAGTTTAGATATAATTATAACAATGTACGCAATGTTAAAATTTTATATGTAATTTAAAGACGTCGGTAACACTAGAATAAGATATAATAGTTTATTAATTTAGTACTGACTTTTAGTTAAGTAGAATCACTTTAGTTTCGATCCACCATCCACCGATGATATTTTTTGGACAACGTGAAAGTTGGTGAGCCCGTCGCTGTCTTTATTTTCAAGCCAGCAATATAAATCGTACATAAGTTTTTGAAAAAACCCATTGGTACCAACATTGGGGATCGAACTCGCGTCTCGTGACTTGAATTCCGATCACCCAACCACTCGGCTATCGTGACAGCTTACTTTATTATCAGATTAAATATTTATCTATCTAAATAAGAATGTACATTATGTGATTAAATTAAAGAGTGAAAAGTTAAAATTTCAAATGACTCGGGCGGGATTCAAACCCGCGATCTTCGCCTATCCGTGGCGACACTCTTACCTCCGAGCCACCGTGTCTTACACGTATCAGTTGATATTTTAAATCTGTATTCTCTTTTATTACTTATGCCTTGTTTATTGGCATAGGCGCCATCTATTATCCTTTTTGCAAGTGACAATTTGATATTCCTGACTTTTCAGTTAGGAATTATCAATACGATAACGGCAATTTAATTTTTATTATGCAATTTTATTAATTTTTAAAGCATTAAAGCGTCGCCACGGATCGGCGAACGTCGCGGGTTCGAATACCGTCCGTGTCAGTTGAAATTTTTCAAGTGACACGGACGGTATTCGAACCCACATATTTTTTTTTTGTTATTACCCGGCATTTTTTTTACTTTAATCTCATAAAAGTTCAGCATAAATATGCTTTAAAAATCAATAAAATTGCATATGAATGTATATTTGTTTGTCGGTAGTAACTTTTTGAATCTACCTTCGTTTCGTAATTATTTATGTATATGAAAATACACTGTTAAGGTGTTGTTTCCTTTTAAAAATAGCTAAATTGGGAGAGATTACCTCACTCCTGCCTTTTAGTAACGTATTCATTTATATATTTTTTCACTAACAAATTTCTTAAACCTGTATATAGGCTTTGAAGATTTACAGTTAAAAAAGTAAAAGTAAGTAATCTAAACAATTAAGTCCTTTCGACCCACCTTCCACCGAAAATATTTTCTGGGACAACGTGACAGGTGGTTAGCCCATCGCCGTCTTTTTGTCCACTTAACGATAGAAATAGTAAATAATTTTTGAATTGGCACGAGCCTTGGCCATCGAAATTGGGGTCTCGTGACTCAAATTCCGATCACCAACCACTCGGCCATCGTGACTATTTTTTTTTTCCAAAAGTTAATTTCAAGTATTTATCTAATAGTCAGACAGTCTTAAATATATTATAATACTTAAAATTGTATCTGCTGCTTTTTTCTTTCTATGGCATATCAAATTTTACACAATCATCAAGTCTATTAAGTAAAGAAACTTACACACCGGGTCTCACAAAGGCAGCCCTAAGCAAATATTTCGCTTACTTAAGTCGAAACTTTTCTCATTTAACTTCAATATTTATCTAACACCTTTCTACGACACCAGACCTAAAGACACTTGGATAAATATCTCAAAAGACTGTTACACACGCAATTAAAACTGAAATTCGTATAAAGGTGAATGTTTAAATGTCTAAAGGAATGAATTTTCTTTTTACAATAACACACATCCTTCGGCCGTAAATTAGAATTCCTTGTGTCTTATAGACTAGATGGTATTAAGATAGAAGACAGAAATGATAGCCCAGTTCGAAGGAATGTAGTTCGAAAGGACACAATTGTCTAGACTCCTGTCTAACCCTGTATTGGCAGTGGTGTAGAGATATTAATTTATTTATTTTAAATAGAAATGATGCAAATCATACATAAGGTACATGTGCAACCCCTTTTCAAAGAATAAAATTTAATGTCTTTTCACACCTGAGAACCAAAATTCCTCAGAGCTCTCTTATCTTCTAACCGTCCCATATACAGGGGTAATGGAATTGACAAGCTCTCTTAAACCCATTAAATTGGAACACAAAAGTTGATAAATAGCCATATGTTAGCAGAAATATGGTATGATACTGATACAGACGCTAACATAGTATATCAACATGAACATTGCGCGATACAGTATCTAAAGGAATTGTAGCCGCAAATGATCACCCCCTGGTGACAAGAGGGCTATTTGTTTTCTCTCTCTATGGTTACCATGCCACGAGGAATTAGACTATGCGATTATTTAATAAATACTTTTACAAAAACATTACTTCACACCATCCCCAACACTGGCGTAGACAGAGGTCTAGACAATTTAGTCATTTCGGCCCACTATCCACAGAAGATATTTTTTTACGACAGCGTGGTGAGCCTGGTGCCATCTTTATATCCAAGCCATCGGTGTAAATCGTACATAAGTTTTTAGAAAAAACTTACTGGTACGAGCCTGCCACCTGGAACCGAACTCGGGCCTCTTGACTTGAATTCCGATTACCCAACCACTTGTCTATCCTGTTTATTTTTTAGTTTATAAGCTGTGGTGTCATCGGTGACAGTGGTGGTATCAGCTTAAGAATATGCCACATTTAATCTTGTTGGTGTCGTCAGAGGCGACTAGTTTTGATTATATCAATGATTACCGACAGATAGATAGGTAAGTTATCTCGAAAAAATAGCACACCAAAATAAGCAGAGTGGTGACGGACAGCAGGTTCTAACGGAAAGTAAAAGATTTCTGGTACTGAGATCGCCAATCCGCTTGTCGAGCGTGGCGATAAAGGCAAACTCTCAGGGAGTGGCCTATCTATAGTGGGCTTTAGAGGCCTTTACTTACGTGTATGTAAGAATTGCAAATATAAATATAACTATAGTTTAACAGTGGTAGAGCCACGCATCAGCTTTTGTTGTTGCATGAATGGGCCGACTCGACCGGGGAAGTACCACGACCTCACAGAATACCGGTGTGAAGTAGAAGTGTAACATACTTCTACGTTTCGTCTGATGAGTGCAGGTAACCGGTGGCCCACACACCCCACTCCCCCAATTCTGGGGGAGGGGGGCACTCTAAGGGAGTCAACGCATCTGCTAAGCCTCTGGTATTGCGGGTGTTCATGGGCGGCGGTAATCACTTACCATCACGTGAGCCACCTGCTCGTTTGCCTCCCTTTTCTATAAAAAAAATCATTTATCAGGTTTAGTGTTCGCTAATCCTTCACCCACTTTTATTAAAATAAATGAAAGTATTTCTAGCTAATTATTTAATAAGATTTAAATTGAGAGGCTCACCGAAACTTACATATAAATAAATAAAATAAATAAATATCTAAACGCAATTCCCAATAGAGGGGTAGACAGAGGTCAAGTCTAGACAGTTAAGTCCCTTTGACCCACCTTCCACCGAAGATATTTTCGGGACAACGTGACAAGTGGTGAGCCCGTCGCCGCCTTTATGTCCAAGCCAACGATGAAATTCGTACATAAGTTTTTGAAAAACTCATTGGTACTGCCACCTGGGGATCGAACTCGGGTCTCTCGACTCGAAATTCCGACCAACCTACAACTCGGCTATCGTGACATAATGTAAGAAACCAAATTCACAAAAGCCAAAGGATGTTTTAACTAAAAGATAACAGCATTGTGAGGCTAAGTTATTAATATTGTGCTCGTAAACTTACTTAACGCCTCATAACTATGAAGGTTACGAGGCAATCTCAAGTTTATATTGTTATTTCTTAAATTAAATCGAAACTGTTATGTACCAAAAGATACATATCGTAAGATATATATCGTACCTTTGTTCAAACTGATATACGGTTACGATAGCCGAGTGTTTGGACAATCGGCATACCCTGAAGAGACCGGAGTTTGATTCTCAGGAGGTAAGGTTTTACGTATGATTTATATAGTTAGCTTCGACTTAAAAATGACGACATGCCCACCTCTTGTCACGTTGTCCCAAAAAATGTCATCAATGAAAGGTGGGGAACTTAATCTAGAAAAACTCAGTATAGACAAGCTCTGTCTACACCAGTATTGAGAATGGCGTGAAATGTGGTCACGTATTTACTTATTTTAAGTGCTGTAAAATTTATATCCACGAGAGAGACGGAGGGGTATTATTCTTACGCCGCAATTTACAGATATTTTCCCCTATTTTTCTCTTCTTTCGTACAACATGTTGAATAAAAGTACCTATCGGTTAATAATCGATGTGTTACATAACATTCGATATTGTATCGCGTAAATTTCTTTTAAGGCCAGTAATATAAATATTCTGTGAGGTGTCGTAAATAATACATTTCGGGTAGACGTCTTATCTTATATACAGGTACTAAAATATTCTTGTACTTGTTCCAGGGAATATCACGTCTTGTAATACAAATTTAATTTGTTTCTTTTCTTTTTAACCCACTTCAAAAAATTGTTGATTTGTCGGAAATGTTTCTTTTTGGTATATGTTCCCCAATTTTTCGTAGATGAGTAGACCGATTTTAAAATTTTTTTTTTCGTTTCAAGGTTTGCTCTAAAATATATCGGTAAATAGAGCTTTGTAGAGTTGTCATCATCATCATCACAACAGCCTATTAGAAGTCCACTGCTGAACATAGGCTTCCCCCAAGATTGCCAAGTAAACTCCCAGAAACATTATGCATTTCGTCGTTCCATCTTGTGGGGGTCGTTCTACACTGCGATTGCTTGTACGAGGTTGTTACTCGAGAAATTTCTTCTCCAACAGATGTCAGTTTTACGAGCTATGTGGCCGTGCATTTCAACGTGTTGATCCCTACGGCTGTGTCGGTTACTTTGGTTCTACTGCGGATGTCTTTATAACGGATTTTATCACACAGAGAAACACCGAGCATAGGCTTAGCAACTTTGAGCTTCCTCATACGGCATGAAGTGAAGGACCACGTATCCATATGTCATCACTGGCAACACGGATTGGTTATATACTTTCGTCTTAAGAATTAAAGGTATACTCAACGAGAAGATATGGCGCAGTTTCCCAAACGCTGCCTCACCGAACTGGATTCATCGATTGACCTCTTTGTTGAAGTAGGACCTATCCTGTCTGACAATTTTGGTCGATAACTTCGGGCGTAGTATTCGTAGTGCTCATACATTGATGGCATTGATTTGACATGGACATTAGACATGATCTTCGTCTTAAGACTTGTTCATCTTAAGACCAACCTGGATGAGTTTCATGCTATGGTTCTGTACGCGGATAAACATTGAGGCCTCATTGTATAAACATCTCAATACTTCGATATATCGGGAGCCGCAGAAAGGACCGTAATACCACCCATATTTCGACCTGATCGAAGGCTTTCTCATACTCTGATTACAGTATTTCGTTAAAATTAATAATTAAGAAGTTTTTTCTAGAAAATAACTTTTTGCATGTGTCTTGGGAGAGGGATAATTTTTTTAAAGTTTATATTTTAAGGTTTGATGAGATACTCTCAAAAGATAGCAAAATTTAAATCTCTGGTGCTGTCAAAACTTTGGTAAAGTCGGATTTAAAATTAACGTGTGGAATTATTAAACTGAAAATGAATTAAATTTTGATAGATTTAAGTTTAAGCAGTTCTCGTTGTCAATTATACCAACTATACTTAAATGGAGAAAAATCTCAATGAAAAGCATAGGTTCTTGAAAAGTTCATTCTTCATTCATGTATCTTGATACGATAATGTTTAGTTCGAAATAAAAGACTGCCTATATAGTGGGCTCTAGTTCATAGGAAATCAGAGTCTGATTGAATGAAGTACAATTTGCCTCGTGAAATGTTAGGCGAAAGGATTAGATCTTTAGCTGCCCCGGTATCGGAAAATGAGAGTAGAGAAAACACTCAGGTGCGAATAAAACTAGAAAGATTCAACTCCAAGAAGTGTTTCCGAAAGCATCTTCTCTTTAACACAATAGTGAAACGAAATGCTCTTATAACGTACTTCCCATCCTACATAACATCACACTCGACAAATGCTAAATGGATTTGCGAAACGACGCCGCCTCGTCGAGAGACGAAAGCCTTATTTACCGAGGGAGCGAATGTTGCGGCATCTTTTCCTGTTAAAGATATTTAGTAAATAGGCTTACTGTATTCCTTTTAAAGTTGTATAAATATTTCTGTATGATTAAGATCTGTGTAGACACCAAATCCATCGTGTTGAAAAGATTTTTTTTTATTTTCACGCAATGCAGGGGTAGATAGAAGCCTATAGACATTTTACCGATGCCTATTTTGAGACGACGTCACAGGCGGTGAACCTATTACCGACTTTATATCCTAGTGATGTATCCTAATGATGTAAATCGTATCTAACTCAGGTTTCTTGACTGGAATTCCGATCACTCAACCACTCTACATTCATAACTTGGATAGGTAGAAAGCATATTTAAAAAAATATATTGAATGCCAGCTTTTATTACTTTACTTTTATGAGTTGATAATTTGATACATTGTAGTTCTAGGCAAGATGTAATAAAAATGAATACTATACACTAGCACGCATACACGCTCGTGTTCTATTCAAAATACAAACTAGCGCAAACTATCTAAAATGCTATGGCGAATTGACAATTTCTTTTTGCATTTACATTGTTATTCCAACAGTTCAGTTTATAGTTTAAAAATTTTGGTTTACTATTTAAATGAAGGACTAAATTGTCTAGACTTGATTACCCCAGTACTGAAAAATTTAAACAAACGTAACAAAAACAAGTCACGAAAGCTGTGTGGTTGGGTGATCAGGATTTGAGTCGAGATACCCGAGTTCGGTCCGCAGGTGGCAGGCGATTCATATCGTGGCTTGGACATAAAGATGGCGCCGTTCTCACCACCTGTCACGTTGTCCCAAAATATCTTCGGTGGTAGGTGGGTCGAAGGGACTTCATTGTCTAGACTAGACGAATGTCTAACCCTGTATTGAGAATGGTGTAATAATATTTAAAACACCAGACTATTTATAAATTGAACATCCAATTTTAAGGTTTCGTTACTACGAGTAGGATCACAGAACTTTGAAGCTTAATAACCGAGTAAACTGTTATTACATGTCCCAATGGCCCACGTGAAAGAAAGTACTAAAACAACAAATTTAGTAGGAGGTTAATTAATAGGTAATAAAGGTGAATTGAGAAAGTTTCAATCTATATTCTCTGGATGTTTACACGAGCGGACCCGTGTTGTGTTAACTTTGTTAATTATTAGTATCTGTTAATGTCGTAATGAGATTTGAGTTTAAATAACTTACTAATCTAATCATTTATTTCCTCTTATATTAATGCATAATATTAACGCACAGAGATAAATATAGGGCTACATGATTATGTCCTCTTTTAGCCGAAGCTTATTTGCGACGTGGCTGGTGGTCAATGAATGCGCTTGGGGTATGAGAATTCTCCGAAATTCCGATCACCCATCGACTCGGATATCGTTACTTGTATTTTTTATAATAAAATGAATAATATGGGGAACAATGGGTTCTATGCCATCTTCTCTCACTATCATCTCAGCACATTAGTGACGGCGTCGGCGTGGTAGGAATTTCGAGTCGAGAGACCTGAGTTCGATCCCCAGGTGGCAGTACCAATGAGTTTTCAAAACTTATGTACGAATTTCATCGTTGGCTTGGACATAAAGATGGCGCCGTTCTCACCACCTGTCACGTTGTCCCAAAATATCTTCGGTGGTAGGTGGGTCGAAGGGACTTCATTGTCTAGACTAGACGAATGTCTAACCCTGTATTGAGAATGGTGTAATAATATTTAAAACACCAGACTATTTATAAATTGAACATCCAATTTTAAGGTTTCGTTACTACGAGTAGGATCACAGAACTTTGAAGCTTAATAACCGAGTAAACTGTTATTACATGTCCCAATGGCCCACGTGAAAGAAAGTACTAAAACAACAAATTTAGTAGGAGGTTAATTAATAGGTAATAAAGGTGAATTGAGAAAGTTTCAATCTATCTTCTGGATGTTTACACGAGCGGACCCGTGTTGTGTTAACTTTGTTAATTATTAGTATCTGTTAATGTCGTAATGAGATTTGAGTTTAAATAACTTACTAATCTAATCATTTTATTTCCTCTTATATTAACGCATAATATTAACGCACAGAGATAAATATAGGGCTACATGATTATGTCCTCTTTTAGCCGAAGCTTATTTGCGACGTGGCTGGTGGTCAATGAATGCGCTTGGGGGTATGAGAATTCTCCGAAATTCCGATCAACCATCGACTCGGATATCGTTACTTGTATTTTTTTATAATAAAAATGAATAATATGGGGAACAATGGGTTCTATTACCCATCTTCTCTCACTATCATCTCAGCACATTAGTGACGGCGTCGGCGTGGTAGGAATTTCGAGTCGAGAGACCCGAGTTCGATCCCCAGGTGGCAGTTTCAATGAGTTTTTCAAAAACTTATGCACGAATTTCATCGTTGGCTTGGACATAAAAGGCGGCGACGGGCTCACCACCTGTCACGTTGTCCCGAAAATATCTTCGATGGAAGGTGGTCAAAGGACTTAATTGTCTAGACTTGACCTCTGTCTACCCTGTATTGGGAATGGTGTAATAATATTTAAAACACCAGACTATTTATAAATTGAACATCCAATTTTAAGGTTTCGTTACTACGAATAGGATCACAGAACTTTGAAGCTTAATAACCGAGTAAACTGTTATTACATGTCCCAATGGCCCACGTGAAAGAAAGTACTAAAACAACAAATTTAGTAAGAGGTTAATTAATAGGTAATAAAGGTGAATTGAGAAAGTTTCAATCTATATTCTCTGGATGTTTACACGAGCGGACCCGTGTTGTGTTAACTTTGTTAATTATTAGTATCTGTTAATGTCGTAATGAGATTTGAGTTTAAATAACTTACTAATCTAATCATTTTATTTCCTCTTATATTAACGCATAATATTAACGCACAGAGATAAATATAGGGCTACATGATTATGTCCTCTTTTAGCCGAAGCTTATTTGCGACGTGGCTGGTGGTCAATGAATGCGCTTGGGGGTATGAGAATTCTCCGAAATTCCGATCAACCATCGACTCGGATATCGTTACTTGTATTTTTTTATAATAAAAATGAATAATATGGGGAACAATGGGTTCTATTACCCATCTTCTCTCACTATCATCTCAGCACATTAGTGACGGCGTCGGCGTGGTAGGAATTTCGAGTCGAGAGACCCGAGTTCGATCCCCAGGTGGCAGTTTCAATGAGTTTTTCAAAAACTTATGCACGAATTTCATCGTTGGCTTGGACATAAAAGGCGGCGACGGGCTCACCACCTGTCACGTTGTCCCGAAAATATCTTCGATGGAAGGTGGGTCAAAGGGGACTTAATTGTCTAGACTTGACCTCTGTCTACCCCTGTATTGGGAATTGCGTGAAGATATTTATTTATTTATTTTATTTATCGGTTGTTACGAATGCGAAATTTCAATTTATTTGAACGTTAAAAATTTATTCTAAATTCCGATTACACCTTTTAAAATAAACATCTTCACACATATCCCAAATATATTATTATGACTTCTCTATGTCCCAGGTATATAACAGTCTAGACAATTGAATCGTTTCGATCCACCTTTCACCGAATACCATACTTACGTATATATTATACTACGAGATATTATATTATAATACTACATATTATACTTACGTAGATATATATTAACATTTTTACATAGATAGCGCTTCATGATTTGTTTTTAGTCTAAAAAATCATGTTCATCACACAGATATACCCTAGCAAGATTCGAACTCTTAACTTGACCAAATCATTGTAACCTTAAAACCAATACATTGTCATTTAAATAAAAAAAAATATTAAAGGATTTTAATACTTTCATTCATACATTTAGAGTAACGATAGCCGAGTGGTTGGGTGAAAGCGTCCTCGACAAAAGACGCTGAGAAGATAACCGTGGAGTTTTAGTCGGTAGGAGTTCGGCATAACCCTAGCGCCTCTGCGGCGGAAGGGTATCCATGAGGATATCCGCAGGGAAAAAAAGGGCATGTAGCAATGTGTTTTTTTTAAAAACTTATATACGATTTATATAGTGAACTTGGACATAAAGACGACGTCGGGCTCACCACCTGTTACGTTGTCCCAAAAATATAAGGTGGGCCGAAAGGACTTAATTGTCCAGACATTTGACTACACCTGTATTGGGAAATGCGTGAAGATATTTATTTATTTATTTATTTATCGGTTGTTAACGATGCTGGCAAGCTAGCAAGATACTGGCTGTATGCAAGGAAAAGGGTCTTCTTGTGACAAACACTATGTTTAGTCACAAGAAAATCCATATGTATACTAGAACAAGAGAGAATGAGAGAAGTATGATCGATTTATTCCTGGTGGATGACCGACTGCGAAAACAGGTGATGGATACGCGAGTGTTCCGGAGGTGCTGACCTGGGAACGGATCACTATCTAGTTATTACTAGTTTTAGGGGTCTGTTTGCGGGTTGGCGCCACCGGACGGCGATACCAGAACCACAGTCGGTCGGTAGCATCCGAAGCTGGAAGCTTCAGGACGCAGACACTAGGAATAAATATCAAGCAAGGGTAGCCGAAAAGCTGGACAGCATTAGTGTCAGGAAAGAATGTGGAAGAAATATGGCAGAGCCTTTAGAGATGGAATGGTTGGTGCAGCGGAAGACGTGTGTGGAACTGTGAAAAGAGGTAGTAGTAAAAGGGTGAAGCATGGTGGAATGACGAAGTGAAAGAAGCTGTAAATAAGAAGAAGAAAGCATGGTTAGACTACTTGGCCTCTAGTAATGATAAGGATATGAGAGAGAAGAGGAAAGAAAGATATAAGCTCCAGAAGGTTCACACGAAAGCATTGATTGAGGAAGTGCGTGAAAGAAGTAGAATGGAAGCGGACGAAGGTTGTCGCACAACTTCAAGGAGAACTCCAAACTCTTCTGGAAAGAGGTTGGAAGGAGCCGGAGTGGTGCGACAGCCTTAAGAATGAATAAAGTGCTTTCGGGAACCAATGACGTCCTCTCAGAACAATCGGACGTCTTGCAGCGATGGAGCGAATTTTATAGAGAGATGTATGCGTGTGATGATCTTAGTGAGGGATCCGGGGTGACGCCGTGATTGGTACGCGAGACTCGGACCTCGATGACACTGAGGTCATCAGTATGAAAGAGATTGAATGTGCGATTAGAAGTTTGAAATGTGGTAAGGCTGCGGGACTAGACAGAGTTACTGCTGAAATGGTCAAGTATGGTCGGCCACGCGTCTGGGACAGCTTTCATCTGCTGTGCAATTTGTGCTGGCGAACGGGGGCTGTTCCGGATGATTGGCGATCCGCGGTCATTGTGCCTTTATATAAAGGTAAAGGTTCACATTATGACTGCGGGTGCTATCGGGCGATCAGCTTGACTAGTTTAGCAAGTAAAGTTTACTCGAAGGTTTTGACACGTAGGATGCAAGAGAATTCGGAAATATTTTTATGGGAGGCTCAATGCGGATTTAGACCTGGAAGAGGATGCACGGATCAAATGTTTTCCCTCCGCATGATCACGGAGAAGCTTCCTGCTGCTAACCAGAGGATTTTCTGTGCTTTTGTGGATATTGAGAAAGCATTTGATAATGTTGTCAGGAAGAAAATGTGGGAACTGTTGCCGGGGTATGGTGTGAATGGTCGAATGCTAAGGGCTGTGCAGTCACTTTACTGTGACTGTAAAGCCTGTGTGCGGGTAGGGCATGACCTGTCACCCATGTTTAGCGTCCAAACGGGCGTAAAACAGGGTTGTGTCATGTCTTCCTGGCTATTCATACTGTATCTCGACAGCTGTTTACAGAAGCTGAAAGATAGCTGTTTGGGTGTGAAATTGGGTGACATAAAAGTAAATTGTCTGCTTTATGCTGATGATGCAGTGCTTACAGCACCATCAGAGACAGAACTGCAGGCATTAGTCATGTGTATGAAAGAAGAATGTGAAATTAATGGTCTCCGTTTGAATACTAATAAAACTAAGGTTCTGGTATTTGAAAGGACGAAGAAAGAACGAAGTGCGAAATTTTGGTAAATCAGGAATGTCTAGAACAGGTGAATGAAATTGTATACTTGGGGAATGCGTTTAGCCGGGATGGAAGATATGATTTAGATGTGGACAGGCGTGTCGCTGCGGGAACAAAGTCAATAGTGCCCTGACTGCGTTAATCAAAAGGCTAGGCGTTGTGAAAAGTGCACGCCTTGCAATACATAACGCAGTGTTGGTACCGACTTTGTTATATGGCAGCGAAACCTGGGTATGCCAGAAGAAGCATAAAACAGGTTGAATGCAGTGGAGATGCGATCTCTTCGTAAAATGTGCGGCCTTACCATGGCCGACGGAAAGCGAAACGAAGAGATTCGCAATATGGCAGGTTTTAAAGATGACCTTATCACTAAATTGATAAGGGGGTGCTTCGATGGTTTGGGCACGTTGAGCAAATGAGTGAAGACCGAATGGTGAAGAAAATATATGGCGCGAAGGTTAAAATTAAAAAGGTGTCGAGGTAAGCCGACACTAACTTTCGAAGACCATGTGAGCAAATTGCTCGAAGAGAGGAGGGTCAAGAGTACTCGGATACCTAAACGTGCATGTATGAAGAAGATGATGAATCTGAAAGAAGCGAAAGAAGTATGTAGGGATCGCGACACTTGGCGATCTGTTCTCTCTGACTACCCCGTCAGGGATTGTGCGTGAAGATAAATAAATAAATATCTATTTACCACGAGTATACTTGAGAAAGATGTTCGTGCTAAAAGTATATGCTAAATAGCATTTAAATGAAAAGTGTGATTATTCTACAATTAAAACAAGACTTGGCCATAATATTTATATGTAGTTAGTATATTTGAAAAATGGTTTATGTTCTAACCTTAAATTTGCACACCTTAATGCTTGCTTTAAATGTCACGATAGGCTAGTGATTGGATGGTCGGAATTTCGAGTCAAGAATCGGAAGTCGATTCCCAGGTGGCAGGCTCGTACCAATGGGTTTTTCAAAAACTTAAGCACGGCGACGTACTCACCACCTGTCACGTTGCCCCGAAAATATCTTCGGTGGAAGGTGTGTCGATGGGACTTAATTGTCTAGACTTGACCTCTGTCTACCCCTGTATTGGGAATTGCGTCAAGATATTTTCTTTTTTTTTCTTTTATTATTTTATTATAATGCTTGTTTTGATCCTTAAGTAAGCTTGTTGTGTTAAGGAATAAGAAACGATGAAGGAACCAGAAATATCCAGACCCAAAAAATGTGGAAAAAGGTGTATTTTCTTTCTGTCTTGTCGCGAGGGGAAATCGAATAAAGCTTGAAAAACCCTGAAACATTATGAAACCAGTGTGTAGGTCACCAAATGAAAAGGTCAATATGAGAACGTTTACTTCTCGTGATGAGATTTGATCTTGCAACTTCTAGTTTAATAGTAACAAACTCAACTAACTAGACTATGTATAGGATAGTCAAACTTTAGTATTCCTTACAATATATCAAGAAATAAAATACCCGTGAGCCTAGTAGTGCCCATGCGTTAGCAAACCAAGCTATGGGATGCGGGTCCAACTCCCGACAGAAGCAAATATTTCTGTGATGCCACTGAATGTTTCAAAGGAATTGCATGAAGTTCTGGAGTTCAGAGGTTCTCGACTAGCAACCTCGTATAGTCTAGCGGAGCGTGAGTTGACCCCCACGAGAAGGAGTGACGACTTGCAAAATGTTGCGGGAAGACAATGGATGCAGGTGGCTGAGGATCGTTCTTTGTGGAAAGCTTTGGACAGGCCTTTGTTCAGCAGTGGACTCTTGATAAGCTGTAAAGGAAAAAGAAAGAAGACTGAATGTTTATGCTGCAGACATGGATGTTTATATTTTATATATATACACAGTCAGGTCATAAGTATTGTCATACAGTAAAAGACTTTTCTTTTATAATGCTGGCCACAAAAAAGTTTATTGAAATCGAATTTCGAATTGTTCATGAAAATAAAACTACATATTTTTTAGAACTTTACTCATTTTTAAATATGGAATGGACGCTTAAAGAAGACCGTGTTGCAGTTATTACGTTGCATCGTTGCGGTTACGCGCCAGTTCAAGTTTTTGACATACTGAAAAATTTTAATATAACCAAAAGATTAATTTATCGTACCATCAAACGATACAATGAAGACTCTAGTGTAGATGACAGGTCAAGAAGTGGTCGCCCTCGGTCTGTTAGGACTCCAGCAGTGATAAAAGCTGTGAAGGCTCGAATTCAAAGAAATCCCAAACGTAAGCAGAAAATGTTGGCCCTTCAGATGGGGTTAAGCAGAACCAGGACCAGAACCAAGACTTAGGGCTTCGGGCATATGGAAGAAAAACAGGACATTGTTTGAATGCACGTCTAATGCACCTGAGACTGAAGAGATGCCGCGCTTTGTTTAAGCGGTACGCGGGAAAAAAATATCGGGAAATTCTTTTTTCGGGTGAAAAATTTTTTACAGTAGAAGAGAGCTACAACAAACAAAATGATAAGGTGTACGCACACAGTAGTGAAGAAGCGAGCAACCGTATTCCGCGTGTCTAACGAGGACATTTTCCATCCTCGCTCATGGTATGGTTGGGAGTTTCTTATTGGGGCTTAATAGAGGTACATTTTTGCGAGAAAGGTGTAAAAACGAATGCAGTTGTGTATCAAAATACAGTCCTTACGAACCTTGTGGAACCTGTTTCTTATACCATGTTCAATAACAGGCACTGGGTATTCCAACAAGATTCGGCGCCAGCTCATAGAGCGAAGAGCACACAAGACTGGCTGGCGGCGCGTGAAATCGACTTCATCGGGCACGAGAACTGGCCCTCATCCAGTCCAGATTTGAATCCATTAGATTACAAGATATGGCAACACATGGAGGAAAAGGCGTGCTCAAAGCTTCATCCCAATTTGGAGTCACTCAAGACATCCTTGAGTAAGGCAGCCGCCGATATTAACATGGACCACGTTTGTGCTGCGATAGACGACTGGCCGCACAGATTGAAGGCCTGTATTCAAAATCACGGTGGTCATTTTGAATAAACTTTAGTGTCATACGAATCTATGTTTTCTAAGTTCCTTTTGGTATATATATAGTTACATAATCAATAAACTTGTTTAAGTAATTTTAGGTTAAAAATGTGACAGAATTTATGACCTGACTAGGTACATATGAATATCTATCTACTATCTATTAAGTCACGATAGCCGAGTGGTTGGGTCGGATATATATATTATCGGATATATTATCGGATATATATATATACATATATATATATATATATATATATATATATATATATATATATATATATATATATATATATATATATATATATATATATATATATATATTTATATATTTATATATTTATATATATATATATATATTTATATATATATATATATATATATATATATATATATATATATATATATATATATATATATATATATATATATATATATATATATATATATATATATATATATATATATATATATATATATATATATATATATATATATATATATATATATATATATATATATATATATATATATATATATATATATATATATATATATATATATATATATATATATATATATATATATATATATATATATATATATATATATATATATATATATATATATATATATATATATATATATATTATATCTACATATTATACCATTAGCTTGGACACTAAGGCAGCCACATAGGTCAATGTCTGTCACGTCCTAAATTAGCTTCGATGTAAGGTCGGTCGAGTTGACTTTGAAAAGAAGGATAAATTAATACGTTAAAGGTATTAAATAAAATTAACTTAATTCCGCCCCTGTACTGTGAACACAGAAATCTTTCTGTGTAAATACCGAATTAAATTTCCACAGACAAAGGCTCATTTTGTTAACAAGCATGTGTAAATATTTGCTGGCAGCCCTAGGCGTCTCTAAACGACTTTTGTTACAAAGTGCTACAGTATGAGGAAAATAATATTACCCTGCAATATACAACACATTCTCAATGTCCACGTTTAACGCATTGCTATAATGTCGATCGAAACTTAATATAATTTTAAAGTATGAACACTTTCATAAGACATTATTAATCAAATAATTAAAAACGCTACTAATTATTTGATAAAAAAAATCATGCAAAATTTAATTAAATATACATTCTATCTATAACAACTAACGCTTCAGAATGAGAAAACTAAAGATACCAGAAACAAAAACAGTTTGACTGCCAAAACATAATTTTCGAACAAATCATATAATTCGATATCCTGTGTAACTCCGAGAGTACAGCCTTGTTATTGGCAAATATCTTAATGTAATGATATTCCAATTATAATAGATTACAAGGATCTTCTGTTTGGCAGGTCTTATCCTTTCACTAGTGGAAATACAACACTAAAAACGACCTTGAGTTGCGGGCATAAGGTTGAAGAGGATTTTCAAACAGATTTGGTAGACAGACTACTTGCCGTCATGAATTAAATAACAACCTTATTACAGCACGCACAGCAAAACAAATTACATCGTTAGGATCCTTATTCAATTTTCTACAGAGATATAAAATTATAAGAATCATCTAATAGCAAATATTTCACTATTCGTTTACATGTCATGATACATGAATATCTGCCTATGTGCATATATATTTGCGTAAGTACATTGTAAACAAATAGTGGTTCTGTTAACGTTTAAATTATTTTACGAACTGCGAAAATCAGCTGATTGCAAATATAAATATTCGCTAAAGATACAGTAATATGGAACTGTGCGGTAAAATGGAAATTTTCGAATGAAAATAAATTTTAATTATTTTAAAATGTCGGTGTATAAAGTGGAAGTGTAGTTGGATTAATTCACACACATATACTTAGCGGTATGTGTAAAATTAGTCATGGAATTTCTGCACCTCATTTTTACGAGTCTCTTTTTTATATATAAATATCTTCACGCAATTACCTATACAGGGGTATACAGAAAGTATAGACAATTAAGTCCCATTGATCCACCTTCCACCGAATATATTTACGGGACAACGTGACAGGTGGTGAGCCCGTCGCCGTCTTTATGTACAAGCCATCGATATAATTCGTACATACATTTTTAAAAAACCCATTGGAACGAGCCTGCCACCTGGGGATCGAACTCGGGTCTCTAGACTCGAAATTCCGACCACTCAACCACTCGGCTATCGTGACTTTTTAGTTTCATTTTTTAATAAATAAAAATATGAAAAAAACCTATTGTGTTCTTACCTATGAATTTCCACAGAATGAAACAGGCCACTCCTTAATCTAGAAGAAGCTCCCATAGCAGTCCATCTTGGTAATGACTCTCGGCAACATTTCGCATGCAGGTGGCTGAGGACAATTCTTTGTAGCGAATTCTAAGGGTGATCTATATGTTCAGGAGTGGACTCCCTGTAGGCTCTAAAGAAGAATAAAAAGATACCGCCTCCTGGAGAAAGCCACTGCTACGACCCAACTTATATTTCTGTACCTTTTCACAGCATATAGTTCTCTTAAATGAGAAAATAATAAAAATATATCCTGTCGCCTCTCCAATACCAGGGCCGACAGAGGTTTAAACAATTTGTACTTTTGACCCACCTTTTAATGCAGACATTTTTGGATACCTCTTAAGTTATACCAAAAAATGTCTGTCTACAAAAAATTAGCCTTTCGCGATCAAAACAAAGTGTTAATAAACTTTTTTAACACTCTGCCACGACTGCCTACTTTTATTATTACATATTTACCTATTATCTCTCATAAGGTAGTCAGGAACAATTGAAGTTTCATCGTAAAAACTTAATAAAGCAAAACCTTCTTAACTTTTTTCTTAATTTTGTCAGTAACGAGAAAAAATCAGAACAAAGAGAAAAAATATACAGAGGCAAACACATACAAAAAAATTAAATACTTTATAAGAAATAAACAGTCCTGCGGCTGTGTTTTTAAATTAACTCTTAAAATAATTGAAAACTTAATACAATTTTAAAACGACGTATTATTTTAGTAAAAAAATACAGAAACTTTAAATATAAAGAAATAACCTTTTATTATTAAAAGCAACACTGAACGTGCAGCCTTGCGTTAAACAAATTTCTACAAAATGCAGTTTTGATAAAAGCCGCTCGGAATTTTTTAATTAGTAACTTTTTTAATTAAAAAAGGAGCTGTGAATATTAACCAATGTCAGAAACAAAGCATTTGTGAAAATTATATTTGTTGTTTATAAATATTAACAGTTCAATTCATAATGCGATCTGATAGCTTAGTAACCCTGACTTCGAAGCTATGGGTTAAAGATTCGAGTCTCGCTAGGGGTAAATATTTGTCAGATCAATATTAACGTTTGTACTCGAGTCATGGATGTTTTTATTTATATTTATATACTATGTAACTATAACTACCATAGCCGAGTGGTAAGTAGATAATTCGAGTCAAGAGATCTGAAGAAGAGAATGTTTGTTTCAAAAACTTATGTACGATTCATGTTGTTGGCTTGTCATAAACACGGCGACGAGTTCACCACCTGTCACGTTGTACCATATAGTGTCTTCGGTGGAATGTTGATCGAAAGGACTTAATTGTCTACCCGTATTGGGAATGCGTGGAGATATTTTGTATTCTAAATTTTCTAACAAGTAATGACATGAAAAATCTGAATGGTTATGTTACATTATTTTAATTTATTAGGTATATCTAACAATAAACAAATTACCTATGTTATTCGCTGATAACATAGCTTTAAAATATAATTTAGCTATAAATAAAAAGTCACGCTAGCCGAGTGGTTCGGTGGTCGGAATTTCGAGTCGAGAGTCCTGAGTTCGATCCCCAGATGGCAGGCTCGTACCAATGGGTTTTTCAGAAACATATGTACGAATTATGTCGTTGGCTTGGACATAACCGGTGACGGGTCCACCACCTGTCACGATGTCCCGAAAATATCTTCGGTGGAAAGTGGGTCAAAAGGACTTATTGTCTAGACTAGACCTCTGTCTACCCCTGTATTGGGAATGGCGTGAAGCTATTTATTTATTTAGGATTTTTGTAATTGGTATAGTGGTTTGGGCGCTACCCCATAACAAAAATAGTCACACTAGCCGAACGATTGGGTGATCAGAATAGAGTCAAGAAGACCCGAATTCGATCCCTAGGCGGTAGATACGTATCAATGGGTTTTTTACAAACTTATGTAAGATTAGTATCGTTGGTTTGGACATAAAGAAAAATATTTTTTTTTTCATAATACACAATCTCACATTCTCATTTATAATGGTTACATCATGTCTTTATTTATATGTTGTTTTTACCTTACCCTCCTCTTACTGGTTATTGTATCCTTTGTAAGCGCAGCACAATCGCTTCTAAGCGATAAGACCGCCAGTTGTACCTTAATGTAATTTTTGTTTATCTTTGTTTTATTTGTTTGTTTACTTACTTGTTTGTTTTGTGTACAATAATGGATGATTTTATCGCTCTGGTAATTATACGCTATTCTGTAGCTTTATTATGTTTTCTTTAGCTACCTTGAAATATTCTACTAATTTACATTTGAAATTTCTATTAAAATTCTTGATCTAAGTACTACTAAATGTTTCCAACCACTTTTTGTCTTTTCAATTACGTTTAACCGTCCTTATTTAAACGAAGCTCTCATAGTTAATGAGTTTGCTTCAGTTACTTTTTAAATTTTGATTAATTTTTAAAATATTTTACTCAAAACAGACAAAAAAGCTATTAAATCTTTTCCGGGGTAGACAGAAGTCCTGACATAAAGTTCATTCTGAAGTTGATGTCGACCCATCTTCTACTGAAGACAGCCTTTCGCTGACAGCTTTATACCCAAGCCAAAGGTATAAATCGAATTTAAGTTTCTGGAAAAAATGGTACGCGCCTTCCGCCTAGGGATCAAACTCGGGTCTCTTGACTGGAATTCCGATCGCCTAATCACTCGGCCTTACTATTGAGTTAGAAACTATTTGTCGTTCGTTTCCATTTTTTTTTTTTGGTTTTATCTAGACTCAACTCAAAGAGCAGTCATAAGAAGACAAGGAGTGGTCTATATACCTAAACCACATGCCAAAACAGATATAATAATAATGATTTGTTAGTGACTTATCGAAGCATGTTTATCCAAAACTTAACAAAACTGAGGTGTTAGTATCGGGCAAATGTGTTGGTTAAATATTGAAGTTAAATGAGAAAACTTGGGGCATAAGTTTGGGCAAAGCGTTTGTTTAGGCCCGTCTTTGTCACGCGAGGTGTGTAAGTAAATCATAAAGGCAAAGTTAAGTCGAACTAAGTTCCATATCTGTACTTACGTACTATATTTCTCTATTAAATGCTGCTTTAGAAATAACATACAATTTAAGTAAAAGCCATCCAAATACAGGTATAGAAAGAGGTCCAGATAATTAAGTCCTTTCGAACCACCTGCCATCGAAGATATTTTTGGGACAACGTTACAGGTGGAGAGCCCGTAGTCGTACTTTTGAGGTAATTTACTAAACTAACTTATGGTCCTGCTGTGACAAAGGCTATATGTACTCGTTCTAGTTCTAGCAG
The DNA here is from genome assembly GCA_029286605.1 of Sericinus montela. Classification (NCBI taxonomy): domain Eukaryota; kingdom Metazoa; phylum Arthropoda; class Insecta; order Lepidoptera; family Papilionidae; genus Sericinus; species Sericinus montela. Next base: position 8,177,149 of record JAGSMR010000003.1, on the reverse strand, counting down.
CTAAAGCACTTGTATTGTGGAATCAGAAACAAAGAATGTACCACAGACATCCAGCCCCGAGAAAATGTCTAAAAAGTGTTTACTACATTAACCCGACCGGGAATCGAATCTGGGACCCTAAAAACGGGTTTATACGCCACTCGTCCACTGAGGGCGTGACATAGCAGAGTTCAAGCAGAAAGTTTTAACTAATGCCTTAGATCCCTTTGGAAATAAACAGGGCTACCTAACACCGTGTTCGTCCGTGTGGTAACGGCGTAAGAATATTGCCACTCCTTTCCTTCCCATGGGTAGTGGTTGGTCTGGTGGTCTGGTATTGCGATCGCCAATCCGCCGTAAATCCCCCCTATGGGGAGGCCTATGTTATCAGAATCATATGAATATTAGTTTATAAGTTTTTCTCAGCACACCCAATATTTTGCACACATGAATCGTTCCATTTAAACCTTTTTTAAGCTCTCAAACATCAAGACAGAATAGCTTCTTGCTGTACATAACTTGAAAGCTTTGACACTTTACAAAAGAAAATTAATGGGTTAAATTACATAAAAATTGTATTTATATTATGACGACCTCAGACGATGATCGCCAATCCGCTTGCCAAGCGTGGCAATTATGGCAAATCATCCCCTTGGGAGAGGCCTGTATCCTGCTGTGGACTTTAACAGGCATTTAAGTAAGTAAGTAAGACCTCTGTAGTCGAGTTGCATATATTGCTTTTCAAGGTGTCATCGGCTCGCTTCGGGTTCGCTTCCCGGATGGGTCGATTTCGAAAATCACGTTTTTACATTTTCTCGGGTCTGGGTGTTTGTAGTACTATCGTTATTTCTGTTTCCAATACACAAGTCTTTTAGAAACTTACTTGGGGATAAGAGCAATGTATGTAACGATGTCCCTATCTGTGTATAAATATTAGACCCTCGGGTATTGATAAAAGATGTATTAATGCGATTTCGGGTTTTACTGGAGTACCAATCGATACACAAAGAAACCTTTTAAGCTCTGCCATCATACCGATTTTATGTAAGACACACTGAAAAACTCGATAGATAGTACTTACTCGTATAAAGAGTTTTACTACAATTTATTTAAGAATATTTTACGATATTATAACTTCCATTTACTCAATGGACTTAACGATTAATTTTGAACAAAGAGTCACCAGTAGTTCATAACAGAACATAGGTTGGATTTCTTTCATACTTAAATAAATTTCCTGCTTTTATATATAACAAATCGCTAATCTTAATAAAGAAAATGTATGAAATCTACTTTATACATAAAATTTTTCTGTCAATTACTTCTGTTTTCTACAGGCTATCAAAACTCCGCTGCTAAACATAGGCTTCCACCGATTGCGTCAAAGTATGGGCCTTTGCCACCTGCATCCATCAACTCTTCGCAATTTTGTACAGAACGTCACTCCACCTTATAGCAGATACGTTTATACTGCGTTTACCTGTGTGAGGTAGCCACTGGAGTCGCCACGGAAACGCTCTCGCAAACATCCACCACCCCATTAGCGCTAGTTACCAAGGGCAGCCCCTACCCCGGGATAGAATGACTCCTCTCGCTCTGCCACAAGGCTAGACAGAACAACAGAATAGTTCTTACCGAACAAAGCCCTTGACTAAGAGCTACTAATTGTATTATAGAAGTACTTGAAGGGTTGAAATCATTTACTAAAATGTATTTTGCCCACAAGAAGGACTTTCCATTCGCTATGCTTGGTAAATGCATTGGCGATCGCAGTACCACGAATTTTGCTTTTCAGATGCTACCATTTAATGTCGGTCGTTTTAATTTTGATTTCCCGCCAACTGTCGACTGTTATTTCCCTATTTTAGGCGGTATGTCCTCACATTAAAAGCCATTGTGGCTTTTAATAGTCCACAGTTGCTGGACCTAGGCCTCTCATGTGGAAGGTTTTGAAATAATCACCTCGCTCGCCAAGCGGTTGGCGATCGCAGTGTAGCCATTGATAAAGTCAAGGATTTTCTCTTAGTCCCCTCCTACTACATCCACGACAAGGAATAGGTTGATACATTTTTATTATAACGCCATTGCAGCTGTTATTATTTTAACAGCGGCATTATATGTTTTTTCATTTATTCGAAACATAATTTTTACAAAGTTTTGGGCTACATAAATGTTAAGTTAACATTTTCTACAAAAAAAAAACAAAGCAACTTTATCTATTGTGCCTGAACCAGGCTTAGGATTAAACTGAGGATGTAAATGACATAGATTTTAATATCTTTACGTCTTTCATTCTCACGTTAATATAATAAGATTTAATTAAATAAAATTCACCAGCGTGTTATGGAAGTCTATTCACGAGAAACCTATTATTCCATGTCGGAACACGGAGGAACGGAGCGTGGAGGTTCGTTCGCCATTACTGAGCTGATGAAGTTCTAATCAATAATTATTATTAAATTTTAACGATCCATGAATAAAGAGGTTTAGAGAATTAAAAATAAAAATATAGACGTAGTAGTCACGATAGGTGTTTGGGATTCAGAGTCAAGAGATCCGAGTTCGATCCACAGGTGGCATGCTCTTACCAATGGGTTTTTAAAAAAACTTAGGTACGAATTATATCGTAGGATTGGACGTAAAGACCGCGACGGGCTCACCACCTGTCATGTTGTCCCGAAAATATCTTCGGTGGAAGGTGGGCTGAAGGGAATTAATTGTCTAGACTAGACCTCTGTCTAAAACAGGGGGTATTGGAAATTGCGTGAAGATATTTATGTTTCAAAAAAAAATGAACCAAAAACTTCTTAAAAAAATAAAATATAATATCTTCACGCAATTCCCAATACAGAGGTAGACAGAGGTCAAGTCTAGACAATTAAGTCCCTTTGACCCACCTTCCACCGAAGATATTTTCGGGACAACGTGACAGGTGGTGAGCCCGTCGCCGCCTTTATGTCCAAGCCAACGATGAAATTCGTACATAAGTTTTTGAAAACCTCATTGGTACTGCCACCTGGGGATCGAACTCGGGTCTCTCGACTCGTAATTCCGACCACCCAACAACTCGGCTATCATGACTTTTTGTGACAAAAACTTCTTGTAACCAAAAACAAAGTCTCGAGTCGGAGTCCAGATAAATACAATGTCTTTTGCAATTCAAATTCTCGTGCCTCGTACAAAAGTGCGGGACAGACGGATGTGCGTACATTTACATTAAATTTACGTAGATTACATGAGAATATTAGGTTAAGTATTATTGCTCAGGAAACTTATGACCGCATATACATAAAGACTGACGGCATTTACAAAAATACTGTTGGATATGACGATACGATATTCGAGTTGTTAGAGCCTCTGCCTTTGAAGCTAAGGATTGCATGTTCGAATCCCGCTAGGTGTAAACATTTGTATGATGAATATGAATATTTGTACTCGAGTCATGGATGTTTATTTGAATATGCAGCCAATTGAATTTTCAACATGTCTCTCTTAGTTACATCTTATGTCACGCATGTTATATATAGAAACGGGATGTTATATATAGAAGTATTTAGTAACTAGTCATGATAGCCAAGTGGTTGGGTCATCGGAATTCGTGTAAAGAGACCCTATTTTGATCCCCATCTGGATGACTCGTTTAAATGGGGTTTTTTAATTTTATTTACGATTTGTATCGTTGCCTTGGACTTAACGGCGACTGGCTAACTAACTGGCCTTTTGTCCAATAAAATACATACGTATGTAGATAGATAGGGACAACATCACATACATTGCTTCGATCCCAATGTAAGATGCCAAAGTACTTGTGGTATGGGAATCAGAAACAACGTAGGCACCACAAACACCCAGACCCGATAAAATGTAGTTTTTTTGAATTGACCTGTCCAGGAATCGAACCCGGAACCTCGAGATGGCGACACCTTGAAAACCGGTGTTAGCGCCACGGAGGTCACCAATAAAATATCTTCGGTGAAAGGTTACTCAGTTGTCTTAATTGTTTAGACCTCTGTTTACCAGAGTGTTGAGGACTGCTTGAAGATATTTCATGTTTGATTTCGTGTTGCTTTATTATTTACGTAGTGAATAAAACAACGTCGAAGTTGAAAACTTTCTGAAATATACACTTCGCTACATTATTTTATTTTACCTGTTAGTGTTTATTTATTGTTCACTTTTTGTCAGACCCAATAATCAAATTGGTGGTATCCCAGCCTTTGAAATTGAAGGCTGTGGGTCAGAATCCAGCTAAGTAATTTCTGTCCCTCAATAAACGAAATTGCGTAAAGATAAAACAAAACAAAATTAGCAAGGAGATATCAATTGACATTTCGGCCTATATGTAAGTAGCATAAGAATTTAACCCCCTTCATTCTTCCCCTAGGTGTCGTAAGAAGTGACCAAGTAGAAGTCTTCAAGTGAAATTTCCCGACAGTTTCATATCAAAAGTCTGCGACGGGCAGTAACGCCTAAGGCGTCAGATGTCTCGTACTGCGATCTCCAATTTACTTAACATGTCCCGATCGCGGCAATTATTCCTAAGGGAGAGGTCTATGTTCTACAGTGAACCTTTTCACGCCATAGATTATGTAAATACATATAGTAAGTCATTTAACGATGGTTTGCTCGAAGTCACATTAGTTAGCAGAGTTGACAATGTATTTATTTAATGTATAATTTTTAAATGAATCAATGTTTGAACTAAGATATATTCACGGACATAATTTTAAAAATATTTGTTGCTCCATTTTAATGAAAAACTTTCTAATTAAAAAGTTCCGTGCGGCTTTTATCAAAACTGCATTTTGTAAAAATTTGTTAAACGTGAGGCTGCACTTTCAGGGTCACTTTAAAAATAAAAGGTTAATTTTTATATTTTATGTTTCTGTATTTTATGTTAAAATAATACCTTTTTTAAATTTATGCTGAGCATTAATATTCTTTAATAGCAAATTCTTAGAATAAGGCCGCGGGAATTTTGGTAAATAATAATCGGTGTAGATTATAAATGAGTTCGGCAGACTCGTACCAATAGTTTTTTTTTTTATTTATGTACGAATTATATCGTTGGCTTGCATATTAAGACGGCGATGGGCTCACCACCTTCCACGGTTTTCCAAAAATATTTTCGGTAGTAGGTGGGTCGAAACTACTTAAATATTTAGACCTCTGTCTATCCAAGTTTGAGGAATGTCTTGAAGATATTTATTTATTATTTCCTGTCTAGTCGTGTATTATTTTTAAGCTTGTTGTGATTATTCGTCGCCACTGATTAATTAAGGACTGATTAAAAATTATAAAACCCGACTACCCAACAACTCTGCTATCGTGACTTTATTGATTATTATTATTTATATGCATAAACAGTTACTTAATAACTGCTTAAGCATATTATATCACTTGCACGAAATCAAAACGGCGACAGGCTCATCACTTATCACGTTCTAAATTAGAAATAAAATAATGAAATAGAAATATTTGAAAGTATAAAAGATTAAAAAAATGTAACCAAATACTTAGAGTCGATTCGGAGTCCAGATAAATACAATGTCTTTAGCAATTCAAATTCTCGTGCCTCGTACAAACCTCGTACAGACGGATGTGCGTACATTTACATTACATTTACGTAGATTACATGAGAATATTAGGTTAAGTAATATTGCTCAGATAACTTAAGACCACAGATACATGAAGACTGACTGCATTTACATGAATACTGTTAGATATGACGACACGATATCCGAGTTGGAGAGTCTCTGCCTTTGAAGCCAAAGGTTAAAGAATCGAATCCCGCTAGGTGTAAACATTTGTATCATGAATATTAGCATTTGTACTCGAGTCATGTATGTTTATTTGAATATGCAGCCGATTGAATTTTTAATATCAGGCATGGAAACAAAGGGGATGTTATATTATTTCGCCGTAAGTGCATCATATTGGAATGGCGAGCTCGAGCCTACGATGAAGGTTTCGCAATTCTCAACTTTAACCTATTGAAATGAATTTTGAAACTAGACGTATTTAGTAACTAGTCATGACAGCCAGGTGGTTGGGTCATCGGAATTCGTGTAAAGACACCCAAGTTCGATCCCCAGGTGGATGGCTCGTAAAAATAGGTTTTGTCAATATTATTTAGGATTTATATCGTTGGCTTGGACTTAAAGACTGTTGTCGAATAAAATAAATACATATGTAGATAGATAGTAAAATAAATACATATGTATTGTACGAATGCAAACAGCTACAGCTGTCTCCCGAGACAGGTAACCTTACCCTAGATTTATAAAAGCATATAAATATGAATTAATTTGCAAATTGAAAGTTTTTTTTTTAAATAAATAATAGTAATACATATATAGATAGGGACAACATCACATAAATCCTCTCTCCGATCCGAATGTAAGATGCTTAATCACTTGTGGTATAGGAATCGGAAACAATGAAGGCACCACAAAGACCCAGACCCGAGAACATGTAGAAAAAGTGGTTTTTCTACGTTGACCCAACCGGGAATCGAACCCAGGACCTCAAGATGGCGACACCTTGAAAACCGGTGTTTACGCCACTCGTCCACGGAAGTCGTCAATTTTGCACACGTCAATTATACGCTTTTTTACAAAGTTTTTCATTAATAAATGCTTTGCAGGTTCAAAGCAATAAATTTTTGATGTAGTACGAGTAATTCCAGTTATAAATGCAAAATTGAAAACAAAATGTAATTGAATTGTATGTTTTAGCCCTCGATACATTTAAGCAAGTATTACAAATATAAGGTTGGAAAAATATTACGTGTTCGATAAAATCATGTATTAAAATAATTATATTTATTTATTTATTTAATAATTTATGTACACAGAAGACACAAAAGTGGATATATAATTATGAGGACCTGCTTATTTCTATAGAAATTTCTTCCAGCAGACCTGTGACTGGAAATTGGTTACAAAATGGTAGACAATGGTGTACAAAAAAATGCATATTCAATAATCAAAAATACAATATACATATATACACAGATATACACACACATATATATATATATATATATATATATATATATATATATATATATATATATATATATATATATATATATATATATATATATATATATATATATATATATATATATATATATATATATATATACATATATATATATATATATATATATATATATATATATATATATATATATATATATATATATATATATATATATATATGCATCTTACTGCATGAACAGTGAAAGAGTCGGAATAGGAGGCACTTTTGTGGGTAGGGAATTTTAGAAGAGTTTTTAGGTGGGAACGACAGGGCGCAAAAGGTGGACGAGCAAAGCTGAATCGCTCGCGGAGGTAAGATGATGCTGTTGGACAATGTAGAATATTAAATAGCAGACACAAAATCCTAGTGTTCCTTCGAAAGCGTATAGGGAGCCACTTGAGATCGTTGCGAAATTTAGAGACATGTTCATACTTTCGAAGACCAAAGATAAAACGTATACACACATAAGTTTTGCAAGCGCTCAAGCTTATTTAGAAGCTCCTCCGTAGCATGCAAATAACAGGCGTCAGCGTAGTCTATGATGGGTTGAATGAGCGTTTGAGCCAGAGAGATTTTCGTTTTAGAGAGCCCGTCACCGCGAGTTCGATTCCCAGGAGTAGGCTCGTAACAATGGTTTTCAAAAACTAATATACGATTTATATCGGCTTGAACATAAAGATAGCGACAGACTCACCACCTGTCAAGTTGTCCCAAAAAAATCTTAAGTGAAAGGAGCCTCTATTTACTCCAGTATTGGGAATGGCATGAAGATATTTTGTTTTATTTTATTTTTAATCACTATGTTTTTGTTTTTTTATGACATTTACACACGCACACGCACGCACACGCACACGCACGCACACGCACACGCACGCACACGCGCGCACACACACGCGCGCGCGCACACACGCGCGCGCGCACACAAACGCGCGCGCACACACACGCGCGCGCGCACACACACGCGCGCGCGCACACGCGCGCGCACACACACGCGCGCGCGCACACAAACGCGCGCGCACACAAACGCGCGCGCACACACGCGCGCGCACACGCGCGCGCTTACACACACGCGCGCACACAAACGCGCGCGCACACACGCGCGCGCACACACACGCGCGCTCACACAATCGCGCGCGCACACACGCGCACACACGCGCACACACACGCGCGCGCACACACACGCGCGCGCACACAATCGCGCGCGCACTCACACTCGCGCGCGCACACACACGCGCGCGCACTCACACGCGCGCGCACTCACACGCGCGCACACACACTCGCGCGCACACACACGCGCACACACACACACACAAACACACACACACACACACACACACACACACACACACAAATCTACAGTGGGGCACAGGCCTTAGTCGTAAAGCTGGGTTTTTCTACAACCTCCACGTTTGATAAGCGACCACAGTACGGTACTGGTTGTGCGAGAAAGAAATAAGTAAAAAGAGGGAATGAAGGAAGGAAGTCTCTACAATAAAGCATATAACATTATTTCCGTACTCGGATAACTAAACGTGCATGATAAAAAAATGATGAATTTGAAAGAACTAAAAGAGGTATGTAAGGATCATAACACTCTGTTCTCTATTCAGGGACGGCATAGCAGATGCGTTGTCTCCTTAGAGTGACAAGAATAGGGGTGGGGGTGTGTTTGCCTGTTTACCTGCCTAACATATTTTAACCTAAATATGTTTATTAATACAGTATTGAGAATTAATATAAATATAAATATGAATCAAGGTTCCCGTGTTGCTCAAGCTTATTTAGAAGCTCCTCCGTAGCATGCAAGTAACAGGCGTCAGCGTAGTCTATGATGGGTTGAATGAGCGTTTGAGCCAGAGAGATTTTCGTTTTTAAGGGCAATATACCTTGAAGGCATTTTAAAGAAAGGAACGATTATATTAATAATTCATGTTTGCATATAATAAATAATAATAAATAAATAAACATCTTCACGCAATTCCCAATACAGGGGTAGACAGAGGTCTCGTCTAGATATTTAAGTCACTTCGACCCACCTTCCACCGAAGATATTTTCGGGACAACGTGACTGGTGGTGAGCCCGTCACCGTCTTTATGTCCAAGCCAACAATATAATAAAACCCAGCTTTACGACTAAGGCCTGTGCCCCACTGTAGATTTGTGTGTGTGTGTGTGTGTGTGTGTGTGTGTGTGTGTGTGTGTGTGTGTGTGTGTGTGTAAGCGCGCGTTTAGCGAAACTACAAAACTCAGACAGAGAGTTGGCCACTAAACTTGCTCAAAACATTTTCATTTCTAAATCTGCAATCGCGAATTTTAATCGGTCAGTAGCAGAGCTAAATAAGAACCAGTTCCTTTTAAATGATGCAATGGAAAAGATATCGCTAGCCGTTCAAAACATTTCGGAAGTGACTAATTCCATGTATTTTCGAAATAATCTTAATGAAATACTTAGTGTACTGCAAGTTCATTTATTAACATTCTCATATAAAATGGAAGATATTGTAAATAGCATTTTATTCGCAAAAGTAACACTTTACATCCCTCAATTCTTACTTCACGACAACTCTTTAATGAGATCATGAGTAACGTCAAGAACTTACCCAAACACAAGGAATTCCTGTTAGAATTGAACATAGACAACATTTACTCATTGATCAACTTGTCAAATATTATATCATACTATTTTAACGATAAGTTAGTTTTTGTGATTAAAATGCCTATGGTTGATCTAGCTACCTATAATTTATATAGATGTGTATCCTTACCAGTTCCACATGATATCAAAAAGCCAAACTCTTTCGCTTTAATAAGTGCATATAAACCATATATAGGATTAAGTGAAGATCGTAAAACGTACTTTTATTTAGATAATTTAGATATTTCATGTAAAGTAATTATTAATAAGCTTCTTATTTGTAAATCTATTGATGTTTCTAGCGTCATAACGAATCCCACTTGTGAAACTGATATAATGACCAAAGTAATTAATGTACTCCCTAGTAATTGTAAAACCAATTTCATATTTGGCAATATTAATATTTGGCACAAGCTAAATGGCAACAATTGGATATTTACGAAATCAAATAAAGTTAAACTTACTGTTGAATGTAACTCAAGTTATGTAAAGGACAATGTCATAACAGGGACAGGAATCTTAACTCTAGAACCGACATGTGTCGCATTTTGTAAACAAATTAAATTAGAAGCAAAAGAAAATATAAAAATTATTACTAAGCCTATTATCTCAAATTTTAACATTATAAATGACACATGTTGCAATATAAATAAGTTCTCAAAATTAAAACTCGACATCTCACAATCCAAAATTGAAAATGATGACAACATAAAATTCATTGACTATAATTTACCAGGTCAATTACAAATGGATGATGACTATCCGCTTCCTGATGACACGGTCCTCAATTATACTGGTTTCTCCATTAGCCTAATCACTATAATCATAGTTATATGTATTATTGTTGTATTGTATTACTAATAAATGTTCATTTTTATGTTTAAATAAATTAAATGAACCGGTTCCCGAAGACATATCCCTTCCAGCTCTTATTCCAACCACTCCGCCCCTCTTACGCGCTACCTAATTAACATAAATATATTTATATATACCTACATATGTATATATTACATACTACCTTTCCCTTCCAAAACCTTGTTTCTAGCAAACTCACTTTGTAACCGTGAGTTTACTTTTGTTGGGGCAGGTGTTATACCCCGCTCTATCATTCGCCTTTTGCTTACCATTACCTTATTCTGCCCTGTCAGCTTTTCCTTTGTTTTTCTCGCTCCCATGCATACCACACACCATCCATTCCAATTCTAACTCTCATCCGCGCCGGTTCATTTTCTATTCCAGTTTAATCAATTGTATTTTTTTTAAAAACCTAAATCAAAGGTTCCATATAATAGCGCGCGTGTGTGTGCGCGCGCGTGTGCGCGCGTGTGTGCGCGCGCGTTTGTGTGCGCGCGCGTGTGTGCGCGCGCGTGTGCGCGTGTGTGTGCGCGTGTGTGCGCGCGCGTGTGTGCGCGCGCGTAGTGTGCGCGCGCGTAGTGTGCGCGCGCGCGCGTGTGTGTGTGCGCGCGCGCGTGCGCGCGCGTGTGTGTGCGCGCGCGGTGTGTGCGCGCGTGTGTGCGCGCGTGTGTGCGCGCGCGTGTGCGCGCGCGGTGTGTGCGCGCGCGTGTGTGTGCGCGCGCGTGTGCGCGCGTGTGTGCGCGCGCGTGTGTGTGCGCGCGCGTGTGCGCGCGTGCGCGCGTGTGTGTGCGCGCGCGTGTGTGCGCGCGCGTGTGCGCGCGCGTGTGTGCGTGCGCGTGTGTGTGCGCGCGCGTGTGTGCGTGCGCGTGTGTGCGCGCGTGTGCGCGTGTGCGCGCGCGCGTGTGAGTGTGCGCGCGCGTGTGAGTGTGCGCGCGTGTGTGTGCGCGCGCGTAGTGTGCGCGCGCGTGTGCGCGTGTGCGCGCGTGCGCGCGCGTGTGCGCGCGGTGTGCGCGCGTGCGCGCGTGTGCGTGCGCGTGTGTGTGTGCGCGCGTGTGTGCGCGCGCGCGTGTGTGTGTGCGCGTGTGCGCGCGCGTAGTGTGCGCGCGTGTGTGCGCGCGCGTAGTGTGCGCGCGCGTGTGTGGGCGCGCGTTTGTGTGTATGCGCGCGCATGTGTGCTCGCGCGCATGTGTGCTCGCGCGTGTGTGTGCGCGCGTGTGTGTGCGCGCGCGTGTGTGCGCGTGTGCGCGCGCGTGTGCGCGCGCGTGTGTGTGCGCGCGGTGCGCGCGCGTGTGTGCGCGCGCGTGTGTGCGCGCGCGCGTGTGTGCGCGCGTGTGCGCGTGTGCGCGCGTGTGCGTGCGCGTGTGTGCGCGTGTGCGCGCGTGTGTGTGTGCGCGCGCGTGTGAGTGTGCGCGCGTGTGTGTGTGCGCGTGTGCGCGTGTGTGTGTGCGCGCGTGTGTGTGCGTGCGCGTGTGTGCGCGTGTGTGTGCGTGCGTGCGTGTGCGTGCGTGTGCGTGTGCGTGTGTAAATGTCATAGAAAACACAAACATAGTGATTAAAAATAAAATAAAACAAAATATCTTCATGCCATTCCCAATACTGGAGTAAATAGAGGCTCCTTTCACTTAAGATTTTTTTGGGACAACTTGACAGGTGGTGAGTCTGTCGCTATCTTTATGTTCAAGCCGATATAAATCGTATATTAGTTTTTGAAAACCATTGTTACGAGCCTACTACTGGGAATCGAACTCGAGTTTTAACACGAATTCCGATTACCCAACCACTCGGCTAACGTGACTATTGTCATAAAATGACTGTCAAAAAAAATATATCAATCTAAAAACACCAGTTCAAAACAATTTTTATTTTTGCATAAAAGAATTCATGACGTGAAAAATTAGGAAAATTATTCAAAGCGTGCAAAGTAATAATGCCCAGTCACGTTTTATGGCTTCCCGTTCAATATTTCTCTCAGTCACCTCGGATGAATGCAGTGGCTGCGTTATCTCTTTATCTCTCCCACTTTCAGTTAATGATCTATTTACCACGAGTCTACTTTAGAAAGTGCTAAAAACATCTGCTAAATAGCGTTTAAATGAAAAGTGTGATTATTCTACAATTAAAACAAGACCTGGCCACAATATTTTTATGTAGTTAGCATATTTGAAAAATGGTTTGTGTTTTAACCTTAAATTTGCACAGCTTAATACTTGCTTCAAAAATGTCACGATAGCCGAGTGGTTGGATGGTCGGAATTTCAAGTCAAAAGACCCGAGTTCGATCCCCTTGTGGTTTGCTCGTATCAATGGGTTTTTCAAAAATGAATTATATCGTTGGGCTTGGACATAAAGACAGCGACGGGCTCACCACCTGTCATGTTGTCCCGAAAATGTATTCTGTGGAAGGTGGGTCGAAGGGACTAAATTGTCTACACTAGACCTCTGTCTACCGTTGTATTGGGAATTGCGTGAAGATATTTATTTTTTTATTTATTTTTATTTTATTGTAATGCTTGCTTTGATCTTAAGGTAAGCTTGTTATGTTAATGAATAAGAAAGAACGAAGGTACCATTCATTCAGACCCATAAAATGTGAAAAAAGGTGTATTTTCTTTCTACCTTGTCGCGACGGGGAATCGAACAAAGCTTGAAAAACACTGAAACGCTATCAAACCGATTTGTAGGTCATCAAATAAAAATGTCAATATGAAAACGTTTACTTCCCGTGATGTGATTTGATCTTACAACTTCTAGTTTCATAGGAACAAACTCAACTCACTGGACTATGTATGGAGCAATCAAACTTTTGTATTCGTTACAATATATCTAGAACTAAATTCCCATGAGTCTAGTCGTGACCATGCAATGGCTAGCCATCTATGGGTGGCGGGTCCGAATACCGCCAGAAGCAAATATTTGTGTGATGCCACTGAATGTTTCAAAAGAGTTGGAAGAGTTGGGGATGTTGGGAATATGGTTAAAGATATTTCTTTTAAAACACAAACGAAAAAACTTTGAAAATAAGAATAAATAAATATATTAAAGGTATTAAATAAAATTAACTTAATTGCGCCCCTGTACTGTGAACACAGAAAGACAAATACCGAACTTCCAAAGATAAAGGCTCATTTTGTTAACAAGCATGTGTAAATATTTGCTGACAGCCCTATACAACACATTCTCAATGTCCACGTTTAAAGCATTGCTTTAATGTCGATCAAAACTTAATATAATTTTAAAGTATGAATACTTTCATGAGACATTATTAATCAAATAATTAAAAACGTTATTAATTATAAAAGTCACGATAGCCGAGTTGTTGGGTGGTCGGAATTTCGAGTCGAGAGACCCAAGTTCGATCCCCAGGTGGCAGTACCAATGAGTTTTTCAAAAACTTATGTACGAATTTCATCGTTGGCTTGGACATAAAGGCGGCGACGGGCTCACCACCTGTCACGTTGTCCCAAAAATATCTTCGGTGGAAGGTGGGTCAAAGGGACTTAATTGTCTAGACTTGACCTCTGTCTACCCCTGTATCGGGAATTACCCCTGTATTGTTATTAATTATTTAATAAAAAAATCATGCAAAATTTAATTAAATGTATATTCTGTCTGTAAAAATTAACGCTTCAGAATGAGAAAACTAAAGATACCAAAAACAAAAACAGTTTGACTGCCAAAACATAATTTTCGAGCAAATCATAAAAGCCGATATCCTGTGTAACTCCGAGAATACAGGCTTGTAATTGGCAAATATCTTAATGTCATGATATTCCAATTATAACAGATTACAAGAATCTTCTGATTGGCAGCTATTACCCTTTCACTAGCGGAAATGCAACACTAAAAACGACCTTGAGTTGCGGGCATAAGGTTGAAGAGGGTTTTCAAACAGATTTGGTAGACAGACTTCTTGCCGTCATGAATTAAATAACAACCTTATTACAACACGCACAGCAAAACTAATAACATCGTTAGGATCCTTATTCAATTTTTTACAGAGATATAAAATTGTAAGTATCATCTAATAGTAGATATTTCACTATTTGTTTACATTTCATGATACATGAATATCTGCCTATGTGCATATATATTTGCGTAAGTACATTGTAAACAAATAGTGGTTCCGTTAACGTTTAAATTATTTTACGAACTGCGAAATACAGCTGATTGCAAATATAAATATTCGCTAAAGATACAGCAATATGGAACTGTGCGGTAAAATGGAAACTTTCGAATGAAAAAAAAATTTTCAAAAAGAAAAAGTCACGATAGCCGAGTTGTTGGGTGGTCGGAATTTCGAGTCGAGAGACCCGAGTTCGATCTCCGAACTCGCCGGCACATGCTGCGAGGGATTGCGGATCTCCTCGGTGATGTTTTCTTTCAATTGGGATATAATCGTCTGTTTATTAAGGTAAACTCGACTCTTGAGGTATCCCCACAAGAAAAAATCGCATGGTGTTAGGTCGGGGCTTCTTGGAGGCCATGGAATATTACCTCTGCGAGAAATCAATTTATTGGGAAAGATTTCTTTAACCACCGGTAAACTCACATTTGATGTATGGCACGTAGCTCCATCTTGTTGCATCCAAGTTCTGCTATTGTATCCTTCAAATTCATGTAACTTCGGTTTCAAAACTCTCGCAACATCTTCACATATTCTACTGAGTTCACAGTTACGTTATTTCCTTGATTATTTTCAAAGAAATACGGACCGATTATGCCCTTTGGTGATATGGCAGCCCATACTGTCGTTTTAGGTGAATGAAGTGGGTTTTGGTGTTTAAGACGAGGGTTTTCCGTGCTCCAATATCGATAATTGTGCTTGTTTACATGTCCATTAATGTGAAAATGGGCCTCGTCCGTAAACAATACATTCTCAAGAATAGAGAATCGCTCCAGAGTGTCAGCCAATAACTTACGTTGAATGTAATCGTTTGGTTTCATCTCTTGCACAATTTGAAGCTTATATGGATGCAGCTTAAGGTCCAGATGCAAAATTCGCCGCAGAGTAGTCCTCGGTATTGCCAAAGCCGCCGAACGCTTACGCGTAGACGATTCTGGATCGTTCCTTACGGAAATTTCAACCTCCCGAACTTTCTCATCGGTTCTTCTTGAACGTGGCCGCCCTGTTTGTCTAATATTCAGTGTCGATCCTGTTTGTTCAAACTACTTAATCCAAGCTTTGATTAAATTAACACATGGATACTCATTTACATGACGTAATCCGTACTCAATTCTAAATAAGCGTCGTACAATAACGTAGGAATCGTTATTTTGTAAAACTGCTTAACACAAAAAGCACGCTGTTGTCCCGTGAAGCACTCCATCGTGACTAGAACTGCATGAAGTGACGCACAGTTTCCGCTACCCGCGCGTCCGTCTCTCTAACGGTTTTTGAGAAATCAAGTGTTGCAATTTGAAAAATTTACGGCCCACCCTGTAGTTCTCTTTAAATGAGAAAATAATAAAATATATCCTGTCGCCTCTCAATACCAGGGCCGACAGAGGTTCAAACAATTTGTACTTTTTGACCCACTCTTAATGCAGACATTTTTGGATACCTCTTTAGTTGTACCAAAAAATGTCTATCTACAAAAAATTAGCCATTCGCGATCAAAACAAAGTGTTATTAAACTTTTTTAATACTCTGCCACTACTACCTACTTTTTTTATTATATATTTACGTATTCTCTGTGATAAGTTACCTAGGTAAAAATGTAGTTTCTTCGTAAAACCTTAAAAAAGTAAGACCTTCTTATGTTTCTTCTTAATTTGTCAGTAACGAGAAAAAATCACAACAAAGGGAAAATATACACAAAGAGGCAAACAAATATACAAAATTTGAACAATTTGTAAGAAATAAACAGTCCTGCGGCTGTATTTTTAAACTTTCGCTAAAAATAATTGAAAACTTAATACAATTTTAAAAAGATGTATTATTTTAGCAAAAAAAAAATACAGAAACTTTAAATGTAAAGAAACAACCTTTTATTTTTCAAAGCAACACTGAAAGTGCGGCCTTGCGTTAAACAAATTTCTACAAAATGCAGTTTTGATAAAAGCCGCACGGAATTTTTTAATTAGTAACTTTTTTAATTAAAAAGGAGTTGTTGAATATTAACCAAAGTCAGAAACAAAGCATTTGTGAAAATTATATTTGTTGTTTATTAATATTAACAGTTCAATTCATAATGCGATCTGATAACTTCGGTTTCAAAAACTCTCGCAACATCTTCACATATTCTACTGAGTTCACAGTTACGTTATTTCCTTGATTATTTTCAAAGAAATACGGACCGATTATGCCCTTTGGTGATATGGCAGCCCATACTGTCGTTTTAGGTGAATGAAGTGGGTTTTGGTGTTTAAGACGAGGGTTTTCCGTGCTCCAATATCGATAATTGTGCTTGTTTACATGTCCATTAATGTGAAAATGGGCCTCGTCCGTAAACAATACATTCTCAAGAATAGAGAATCGCTCCAGAGTGTCAGCCAATAACTTACGTTGAATGTAATCGTTTGGTTTCATCTCTTGCACAATTTGAAGCTTATATGGATGCAGCTTAAGGTCCAGATGCAAAATTCGCCGCAGAGTAGTCCTCGGTATTGCCAAAGCCGCCGAACGCTTACGCGTAGACGATTCTGGATCGTTCCTTACGGAAATTTCAACCTCCCGAACTTTCTCATCGGTTCTTCTTGAACGTGGCCGCCCTGTTTGTCTAATATTCAGTGTCGATCCTGTTTGTTCAAACTACTTAATCCAAGCTTTGATTAAATTAACACATGGATACTCATTTACATGACGTAATCCGTACTCAATTCTAAATAAGCGTCGTACAGTAACGTAGGAATCGTTATTTTTGTAAAACTGCTTAACACAAAAAGCACGCTGTTGTCCCGTGAAGCGCTTCATTGTGACTAAAACTGCATGAAGTGACGCACAGTTCCCCGCTACCCGCGCGTCCGTCTCTCTAACGGTTTTTGAGAAATCAAGTGTTGCAACTTGAAAAAATTTACGGCCCACCCTGTAGTTCTCTTAAATGAGAAAATAATAAAAATATATCCTGTCGCCTCACCAATACCAGGGCCGACAGAGGTTCAAACAATTTGTACTTTTTGACCCACCTTTTAATGCAGACATTTTTGGATACCTCTTTAGTTGTACCAAAAAATGTCTATCTACAAAAAATTAGCCATTCGCGATCAAAACAAAGTGTTATTAAACTTTTTTAATACTCTGCCACTACTACCTACTTTTTTTATTATATATTTACGTATTCTCTGTGATAAGTTACCTAGGTAAAAATGTAGTTTCTTCGTAAAACCTTAAAAAAGTAAGACCTTCTTATGTTTCTTCTTAATTTGTCAGTAACGAGAAAAAATCACAACAAAGGGAAAATATACACAAAGAGGCAAACAAATATACAAAATTTGAACAATTTGTAAGAAATAAACAGTCCTGCGGCTGTATTTTTAAACTTTCGCTAAAAATAATTGAAAACTTAATACAATTTTAAAAAGATGTATTATTTTAGCAAAAAAAAAATACAGAAACTTTAAATGTAAAGAAACAACCTTTTATTTTTCAAAGCAACACTGAAAGTGCGGCCTTGCGTTAAACAAATTTCTACAAAATGCAGTTTTGATAAAAGCCGCACGGAATTTTTTAATTAGTAACTTTTTTAATTAAAAAGGAGTTGTTGAATATTAACCAAAGTCAGAAACAAAGCATTTGTGAAAATTATATTTGTTGTTTATAAATATTAACAGTTCAATTCATAATGCGATCTGATAGCTTAGTAACCCTGACTTCGGAGCTATGGGTTAAAGATTCGAGTCTCGCTAGGGGTAAACATTTGTCAGATCAATATGAACGTTTGTACTCGAGTATATATATATATGATGGCGGCCGGTTGCGTCACCGGAGGTTATAAAAGACTGCTCGAGTGACTCATTTGACACTCTGCGGTCGCTCATCGTAGAGTCTATTCGCTTGATAATGCCTTGTTTTGAGGCGAAACACGTGTGGCGTTTTCGGTGGTGGTATATGTTTCCTGGTTTGAGTGTAGTGGTGGTGGTGCATACAGTGGAATTAGTGGATGCATCTATGGGAGGGAGGGTGGTTCTCTTCTTCTCTTCGGACCGGGTAACATATGCCTTTTTATATTTGTATGCGGAGTGTTGCGAAGTAATTTTTTCAATAACAACTTTCTTATAATGAGTTTTACTACAATTTATTTAAGAATATTTCACGATATTATAACTTCCATTTACTCAATGGACTTAACGATTCATTTTGAACAAAGAGTAACCAGTAGTTCGTAATAGAACATAGGTGTCATTTCTTTCAGACTTAAATAAATTTCCTGCTTTTATATATAACAAATCGCTAATCTTAATAAAGAAAATGTATGAAATCTACTTTATACATACAATTTTTCTGTCAATTACTTCTGTTTTCTACAGGCTATCAAAATTCCGCTGCTAAACATAGGCCTCCACCGATTGCCTCAAAGTATGGGCCTTTGCCAACTACATCCATCACCTCTTCGCAATTTTGTACAGAACGTCACTCCACCTTATAGCAGATACGTTTATACAGCGTTTACATGTGTGAGGTAGCCACTGGTGCCACATGTTGGCAGGGCCACGGGAACCATCACGCAAACATCCACCACCCCATCAGCGCTGGTTACCAAGGGCAGCCCCTACCCGGGATAGAATGACTCCTCTCGCTCTGCCACAAGGCTAGACAGAACAACAGAATACTTCTTACCGAACAAATCCTACCTCCTAGAGTAAGAGCTACTAATTATATTATAGAAGTACTTGAAGGGTTGAAATCATTTACTAAGATATATTTCGCCCACAAGAAGGACTTTCCATTCGCCATGCTTGGAAAATGCATTGGCGATCGCAGTACCACGAATTTTGCTTTTCAGATGCTACCATTCAATGTCGATCTTTTTAATTTTGATTTCCCGCCAACTGTCGACTGTCATTTCCCTATTTTAGGCGGTATGTCCTCACATTAAAAGCCATTGTGGCTTTTAATAATCCAAAGTTGCTGGACCTAAGCGTCTCATATGGAAGGTTTTGCAATAATCGCCTCGCTCGCCAAGCGGCTGGCGATCGCAGTGTAGCCATTGACAAAGTCAAGGATTTTCTCTTAGTCTCCTCCTACTACATCAACGAGAAGGAATAGGTTGGTATACTTTTATTATAACGCCAATGCAGCAGTTATTTTTTAACAGCGGCCTTATATGTTTTTTATTTATTAGAAACATAATTTTTCCAAAGTTTTAGGCTACATAAATGTTAATTTAACAAAGCAACTTTATCTATTGTGCCTGAACCAGGCTTAGGAATAAACTGAGGATGTAAATGACATAGATTTTAATATCTTTACGTCTTTCATTCTCACGTTAATTAAATAAGATTTAATTAAATAAAATTCACCAGCGTGTTATGGAAGTCTATTCACGAGAAACCTATTATTCCGTGTAGGAACACGGAGGAACGGAGCGTGGAGGTTTGTTCGTCATTACTGACCTGACGAAGTTCTTTTCAATAATAATTCTTAAATTTTAACGATCCATGAATAAAGAGGTTTAGAGAATTAACAATAAAAATATAGACGTAGAGTCACGATAGGTGTTCGGTATTCAGAGTCGTTGGCTTGGACATAAAAAAGGCGAGGGGCTCATAGAAATATTTGGAAATATAAAAGAAAAAAAAATGTAACCGAATACTTAATCTCGTAGTCGTAGATGGATGTGCGTAATATTAGGTTATAGAGAATATTAGGTTAAGTAATATTGCTCAGATAACTTATGACCGCATATACATGAAGACTTACTGCATTTACATGAATAAACACATGATGTGACGACGCAATATCCGTGGTGCCTTCGAAGCTAAGGGTTGCGGGTTCGAATCCCGCTAGGTATAAACATTTATGTGATCAATATGAATATTTGTACTCGAGTTATGGATGTTTATTTGAATATGCAGCCGATTGAATTTTTAATATGTCTCTCTTAGTCGCATCTTACGTCACGCATGGGAACAAAGAGGATGTTACATTATTTCTCCGTAAGTGCATCATAGTGGAATGGCGGGATCGAGCCTACGATGAAGGTTTCGCAATTCGCAACTTAAACCTATTGAAATGAATTTTGAAAATAGAAGTATGTCTGTAAATAGTAAATAGGTGTTTATTAGGTTGTTTGTGGTTGGTTAGGTTTGTTGGTTTGGTCATCTGAATTCGAGTAAAGAGACCCAAGCCACAGTGTTTTATATGCATCAGTTACAGTTTTAAATCTGTATTCTCTTTTCTTAACTTATGCCTTGTTTTGGCATCGGCGTTATCTGTTATCCCTTTTGCAAGTGACAAATTGACATTCCTGACTTTTCAGTTACGAATTGTCAATAAGATATCGCCAACAAAATTTATTACGCAATTTTATTGATTTTTAAAGCATGTTTATGCAGAAATTTTATGTGATTAAACTAAAGAGAAAAAATATTTTTTAAAATGTAGAAAATGCTGTTTTTCTACATTAATCCGACCGGGAATCGAACCCGGGACCTCGAGATGGCGACACCTTAAAAACCGGTGTTTGCGCTACTCGCACACGATGGTCGCCATTAAAATATATTCGGTGAAAGGTTACACAGTTGTCTTAATTGTTTAGACCTCGGTCTACCCCAATGTTGAGGATTTCTTGAAGATATTTCATGTTTGATGTCTTTTTTTATTTATTTATTGAATAAAACAGCTGAGATGTTGAAAACTTTCTGAAATATGAGAGACGTCGAGACGCAACTTTCTATGGGCAGACGAAAGTTCCAAAACAGTTTCCAATTTGAAAGTAATTACAAGTCAAACTTTTGACGAGCCTAATTAATGGTCTGCTTTTAAAAGCAATATAAAAGTTATGAAAGCTTAATTCCAGCATTATCTGCCTTTTAAATGGGTTGAGTAAAGACTCGTGCCGAGCTATAAAACTCTACCTATGAACAACTACGCTCTATGATTTTGTTATACCTATTAGTGTTTATTTAATATTATTTTTTTATCAGAGCCAATAGTTAAGTTGGTAGGATCTCAGCCTTTGCAGTTGTAGGCTGTCGGTTAGAATCCAGCTAGGCATTATCTATCCCTAATCTAATCGGTCCCTCAATAAGCGAAATTGTGTAAAGATAAAAAAATAGCAAGGAACAATCAATTGACATTGCGGCCAATGTGTAAGTAGCGGCGTAAGAATTTATCCCCTTTATCCCCCTAGGTGTCGTAAGAAGTGACTAAGTAGGAGTCTTTAAGTGTAATTTCCCGACAGTTTTATATCAAAATTAGACAGATATGCGACGGGCAGCAATGCCTAAGGCGTCAGATGTCTCGTACTGCAATCTCCTATTTACTTAACATGTCCCGATTGCGCCAAACCTTCCTATGGGAGAGGTATATGTTCTACAGTGAACCTTTTCACGCCATAGAGTAAGTAAATACATGTAGTAAGTTATTTAACGATGGTTTGCTAGAGGCCATTTAGTTGGTTAGCAGAGTTCAAAATGTATTTATTTAATGTAAAAAAATTAAATGAATCAATGTTTGAACTAAGGCATATTCAAGGATATAATTTTTAAACATATTTGTTGCTCCGTTTTAATGAAAAAAGTTACTAATTAAAAAGTTCCGTGCGGCTTTTATCAAAACTGCATTTTGTGAAAATTTGTTAAACACGAGGCTGCACTTTCAGTGTTACTTTAAAAACAAAGGGGTTTTTTACATCTAGTTTCTGTATTTTTGTTTAAATAATACATTTATTCAATTTAAGCTAAGTCTTAAATTACTTTAATTGTAAATTCTCAAAGAATACAGCCGCGGGAATTTTTGTAACTAATAAACGTTGTATATTTTTATATATCTTTCTGTCTATTAGTTGGTCACGATAGCCGAGTGGTTGGGTAGTCGGAATTCGAGTCAAGAGACCCAAGTTCGATCCCCAGGTGGCAGGCTCGTACCATTGATTTTTCTTTTCAAAAAATACTTATGTACGAATTATATCGTTGGCTTCGATATAAAGATGGCGACGTGCTCACCACCTGCCATGTTGTCCCAAATATCTTTAGTATTAGGTGGGTCGAAACGTCTTAAATGCCTAGACATCTGTCTATCCCTGTATGGTTAATGGCTTGAAGATATTTATATATTATTTTCTGTCTATTTGTGAATTATTTGTAAGCATGTGTGCATTTTTGCATTTTTGTCAACCCTGATTAATTAAGAAAAAGGTACGAAGGTTATTTTTGTTTTTTTGATGTTTATTTGAAAATGATTTTCTATGTAACATAAAAGAAATATGTAAACATTGTAAATTATGTAAATTCACATGAATTACTACTAACCTTCTTAAAGCCTTCATGCAGCCCGTAACACGAGAAAGGGTTTAACCTTTGCAGAATATAAATTACTCCCGCCACTACTATAAGCCTAGGAAAGTATTGTCGACATGAATATGAGGCTCATAATTTATCACGTTTCTAAAGCGAACAGTGTTGTAGCCATGTAAGTACGTATTGTGAGAGAAAACCCACAATTTGAACTGTGTCATTAATTTATAATACGTCACTATTAAATAAAATGATTGTTTATAGAATTTTTCGCGTTTCATTTAGTTTTTTACACTTCATAAAGTTAAAAGTGCTTCACAGCACTCGTGTTCACGGAAATTTTTAGTTTCTGGTAGATATAAAATAGTCTGTGAAAGACCAATGCAGGGCATAAACCTCTTCCTACGGAGATAATCGCTATACCTGGCAAGCGGATTCACAAATGATATAGCACCTTAGGGTGCTGTCACCCCCACAATCACTGTGGGACGTTTGCGTGAGTTGCGCTAAAGAACCGCACCAAACAATTGCAGAAACTGCACGCGAGCAGCTCACGAGCGGGCCGTGCGCGACGCATTCTTCTGATTTGGACGAACCCAACAGCATCACTGGTTACTAAAAATTGTAAGTACGCTGCTCATACATATTACAGAAACAAAAGAATCTACGAGCAAGGAATTAAATAAAAGTAAAAATAATTCTACACATGTTTATCAACTCTATATGTCTCTTATAGTCCCAGTATTTAGAATACGGTTTTTAGATTGGTTTTGTTTTGTTCTTTTATGACAGGTAAAGCGACTGAATATATCATCAATATCCCACATATTAGCCTCTTAGTAGCGGGGTTGGTAGTAATCGCCACACTTGTCAAGCGGATTGAGGATCGCACTATGAGACCTTTCTTTCTTAGTCGCTAATGCCCGTCACCGGTCTGCTTATTTTGGCGTTTTCAAGAGCGAACTATGCGAATCCAATGCGACTATTGAAATGATCGGGAAAAATCGCGAGGCACATTGAAGCACATTGAATACTGCAAATTCATTGCGCTTTTAAAGAGGTCTCCTCCTACTTCCTGCAATAGATTTATGAATCTGTGTATAAAAAGATTTTAAAAATCTGTAAAAGTTCTTTAAAAGTAAGGCCTGTGAAAGTCTCTGCAGGACAAAGACCTTTTACATTTTTTAAGTTAGATAATAAGGAAGAAAGATATGCTGACAGTTAACATTTTAAAAGCCGTTACAATTTATGTAAAAAATGCGAAAGTAAGTTTGTATGTTTGTAACGATTTCACCCCAATTACCACTCGGCTAACGTAACTATTAATGACTGTCAAAAAGTTTTTCAGACTAAAAACACGAGTTAAAACAATTTTGATTTTTGCATAAAATAATTTATGACGTGAGAAATTAGGACAATTATTCAAAGCGTGCAAAGTAATAATGCCCAGTCCAGTTTATGGCTTCCCGTTCAATATTTCCCCAGTCAACTGGAATGAATGCAGTAGCTGCGTTATCTCTTTATCTCTCCCACTTTCAGTTAATGATCTATTTACCACGAGTCTACTCTAGAAAGATGTTCGTGCTAAAAACATCTGCTAAATAGCATTTAAATGAAAAGTGTGATTATTCTAGAATCAAAATAAGACTTGGCCATTATATATTTATATAGTTAGTATATTTGAAAAATGGTTTGTGTTTTACTCTTAAATAAGACACGACGGGGAATCGAACAAAGCTTGAAAAACCCTGAAACACTATGAAACCGGTATGTAGGTCATCAAATAAAAATGTCAATATGAAAACGTTTACTTCACGTGATGAAATTTGATCTTACAACGCCTAGTTTCATAGGAACAAACTCAACTCACTGGACTATGTATAGGGCAATCAAACTTTTGTATTGGTTACAATATATCTAGAAATAAAATACCCATGAGCCTAGTCGTGACCATGCGTTGGCTAGCCATCTATGGATCGCGGGTCCGAATACCGCCAGAAGAAAATATTTGTGTGATGCCACTGAATGTTTCAAAGGAGTTGGAAGAAGTTCTGGAGTTCAAAGGTTCTGGAGTGGTAACCTCGTATAGGCAAGCGCAGCGTGGGACGACCCTCCATGAGATAAAGTGACGACTAGCAAAATGTTGCGAGAAGTCGATGGATACCGGTGGCTGGGGACCGTTCTCTGTGGAAAGCTTCGGAGAAGGCATTTGTTCAGCAGTGGACTCTTGATAGGCTGCAAAGAAAAAAGAAAGAAGACTGAATGTTTGTACTGCAGTCATGGATGTTTATATTTCATATGTATATGACATCTATCTACGTATACATATTGTACCATTGACTTGGGCACTAAGGCAGCGATATTCTCACTATCTAGTTAATTTTCTAGACTCTACTTACAACATAGAGGATGTTGGCAATACAATAGGTAAAGATATTTCTTTTAAAACACAAACGAAAAAACTTTGAAAAGAAGAATAAATGAATACATTAAAGGTATTAAATAAAATTAATTTAATTCCGCCCCTGTACTGTGAACACAGAAAGATAAATAACGAATTAAATTTCCACAGACAAAGGCTCATTTTGTTAACAAGCATGTGTAAATATTTGCTGGCAGCCCTAGGCGCCGCTAAACGATTTTTTGTTACAAAGTGCTACAGTATGAGGAAATTAATATTCCCCTACAATATACAATACATTCTCCATGTCCGCGTTTAACGTAGTGCTTTAACGTCGCTCAAAACTTAATATAATTTTAACGTATGACGTACTATCGTCAGACATTATTAATCAAACATTAAAATCAGACATTATTATAAAAACTAAAGATACCAAAAAAAAACTCAGGAAAGTTTGACTGTCAAAACATATTTTCGAGCGAGTCATAAAAGTTGTCATCCTGTGTAACTTCAAGAGTACAGCCTTGTAATTAGTAAATGTCTTCATGTAATGATATTCAAATTATAATAGATCACAAGGACATCCTGATTAGCAGATCTCACCCTTCAATTGACGGAAATGCAACACTAAAAACAACCTTGTAACGCTGATATAAGGTTGAAGAAAATTTTTAAGCAGATTTAGTAGACAGACTTCTTGCTGTTATCATATAAATAAAACATTTATTACAGCACGCATAGTAAAATAATATCGTTAGTATCCTTATCAATCTTCAATATAGATATATAATTATAAGAAATCGCCCATCTAATAGTAAATATTTCACTATTTGTTTACATGTCCCATCCATTTCCTTGGCACTTATTGGTTAGCCAGACGTGGTCTGAAGAGTGCTATTAGAGTTTTTATCAAGAAGTTTCTCCCCATTGGTTTGCACTGCTCTCTCACACGCTGTTTGTTTAGGCTCAAGGCCCTCCCAAACGCCCTTCTCTTGCTCTTAGTAGCAATTTTCAACGCCCTCCTCTCCAGTAGCTCCTTCCCGGACGCCTGGAAGGAGGCTCACGTTATTGGCATCCACAAATCTGGAAAGCCTAAAACCAGGCCTCGAGTTACCGGCCCATAAGCCTCCTCAGTTCCCTGGGGAAAGTCTATGAACGCGTCATCATCGCTAGACTGAATGACTGCGTCAATTCTCTTAACCTAATTCCTGACGAGCAGTTTGGTTTTCGAGCCAAACACTCTAGTTCTCAGCAAGTGCACCGCCTCACGGAGCACATACTGAGAGCCTCAACTGACCCAAAGCCATCTCAATGGTGGGGGCCCTATTCTTCGATGTCGCGAAGGCATTTGACAAAGTCTGGCACAACGGCTTAATTTATAAGCTGTATGCTCAAAAAGTGCCAGACAGACTTGTACACATCATACAAGACTACTTGTCAAATCGCACCTTCCGCTTCAAAGTGGAGGGGTCCTGTCCGACAGCAGACCCATAAGGGCTGGTGTTCCGCAGGGTTCGGTTCTCTCCCTGACCCTATACTCGCTATACACCAGCGATATCCCAAAGACGGCCGGAGTGGAGTTGGCATTATTCGCCGACGACACCACGCTCTTCACCACCGATACAAATGAATGCAGGATCTACATCCGTCTCCGGAACGCGATCAGTGTGCTAAGCCACTGGTTTAGGACCTGGAGAATTGATGTGAACCCTGAAAAAGCCAGGCTGTACTCTTCTCTAGGAAGAGTTCTCCTGAAACCTTCGCGCGTAAAGCGCATAGTCCAATCCAAATTCCAAAACCTAATATCAATGTTCGATAAACCCATCCCGTGGGTTAAGAAGGTGAAATACCTAGGGGTCGTCCTAGACCGTAGGTTATCCTTCGAACAACACATTAAACATGTCAGAGACAAAGCGGCCTTCGTTTCCGGTCGACTTTACAGTCTCACAAGCCATCGTAGCAAAATGTCGCTAAGACAAAAATTGTTACTATATAGGACCTGTGTTCGGCCGATAATGTCCTATGCGTGTGTCGCGTTCGCGCACGCACCTAGGTCATATCTGAGAACACCCAATTCATCCAAAACAAGTTCATGAGGCGTGCTACAAACGCATCCCAATACATGAGGAGCGCAGATCTCCATAGAGATCTCGAGATCCCCACGGTGGCGGCCTTTTTAAAGAAATATCGTCAAGATATTTCGAAAAATTAAGGATCACCCAAATCCGTTAGTGGCGCGTCTAGGAAACTACACCTCTTCCCCAATTATCACCCGATTTGATAGACGACCAAAGCACGTCTTGATTGATGATGACGACGTCATCACCAAATCAAACAAAGATTCGGGGCCGCGTCCCCGTAATCTCAACAACACACGAACGCAGTAGGTACACTACACACAGTTCGTAGTCAGATTCGCGGTCCCATGTTTCACGGTTCACACGAGAATGTCTCGGGTAACCGTCCGAAAATACGACCCACTCCCAACACGAGTGGCCCCCGGGGCCTCTCACCCTCCCCCTCCCCCGTATGTCGAAGGTCTTCGCTTCGTTACAGGGTTCGAGTGCGTCACGACGTTGTCTCTTTTCTTCTTTTTACCTGCGGGCCTTCGTTCTCGCAGGTCTCCTCAGATGACGCTGTAAAGGCCTCCGGGCCAACAGCATCCCGTGGATGGTTTTTAGTCGGTATGTTTCTCCTTCTGAGATCCGAGTCCGACACTGTTCGTTTCGGTGGCCTCCCGGTCAGGAAACGTTCGTGCTTAAAGCATTTTCCTCCACGGTTATCAAAAAAAAAAAAAAAAAAAAAATACTGATGGATTGAACCCTAATACGGCGAAAGGCGCATCAACAGTCACGTTGACCCAAATAGTAGTCGTAATATCTAGACCTTTGTCTACTACAGTATTGAAAATAAGCGTGAATAATAAATAATAAATAAATATCTTCACGCAGTTCCCAATACCGGGGTAGACACAGGTCTAGTTTAGACAATTAAGTCCGTTTGTCCCACCTTCCACCGAAGATATTTTCGGGACAACGTGACAGGTTCGGGACAACGTGACAGGTGAGTCCGTCACCGTCTTTATGTCCAAGCCAACGATATAATTCGTACATAAGTTTTTTGAAAACCCATTGGTACCAGCCTGCAACATGGGAATCGAACTAGAGTGTCTCGACTTGAAATTCCGACCACCCAACCACTCGGTTATCGTGACCTATATTAAAATATGCGAGAAGATTGATCCAGCAAATATTATTTCAAATATTTAACATTTATACAAAAGTTTGATATATGAATGTTTTAAAACAAATAGGTATTCCCTCTACGCATAAATTGTTTTACGGACAGGAAAAATCAGCTGATTGCAAATATAAATATTGGCTAAAGATAGATGGAATAAAGATGGCTGCAATTTAACACTGTGAGGTACGAAGGAAATTTTCGAATGAAAACAATTTTTCATTGTTTTAAAATGTCGGAGTGTAAAGTGGAAGTGTAGTTGGATTACTTCTTCTTAAGTTGTATCTCTTAAGTTACCTCTTAACTACCAAAAAATAACTATCAACAAAAAATAGCCTATCTTTACAAAGTGCTAATAAACTTTTCTAACCCTCTGCCACGACTGCCTTCTTTTATTATTACATATTTACCTATTATCTCTGATAAGGTAGCCAGGAACAAATGTAGATTCATCTAAAATATTAAAAAACAAAACCTTCTTAACTTTCTTCTAAATTTGTCAGTAACAAGGAAAAATCACAACCATGACAAAATATACACAAAGAGGCAAAACCAATACAAAAAAAAAATTAAATACTTTATAAGAAATAAACAGTCTGCGGCTGTGTTTTTAAATTAACTCTTAAAATAATTTAAAATTTATTACAATTTTAAAAAGACGTATTATTTTAGAAAAAAAATACAGAAACTTTAAATGTTAAGAAATAACCTTTTATTTTTCAAAGCAACACTGAAAGTGCAGTCTTGCGTTAAACAAATTTCTACAAAATGCAGTTTTGATAAAAGCCGCACGGAATTTTTTAATTAGTAACTTTTTTAATTAAAAAGGAGTTGTTGAATATTAACCAATGTTAGAAACAAAGTATTTGTGAAAATTATATTTGTGTACAAAAATTATAATTCATAATGCGATCTGATAGCTTTGTAACCCTGGCTTCGAAGCAATGGGTTAAAGATTCGAGTCCCGCTAGGGGTAAACATTTGTCTGATCAATATGAACGTTTGTACTCGAGCCATGGGTGCTAATATGTATATGTATACGCTATGTAACTATAGCCACCATAGCCGAGTGGTAGGTAGATAATTCGAGTCAAGAGGTTTGAAGAAGAGAATACTTGTTTTAAAAACTTATGTCCGATTCATGTCGTTGGTTTGACGACATAAACACGGCGATGAGTTCACCACCTGTCACGGTGTACCATAAAGTATCTTCAGTGGAATGTGGGTCGAAAGGACTTAATTCTCTACCTGTATTGGGAATGGCGTAAAGATATTTTGTATTCTAAATTTTAATTAAGGAAAGGACTTAATTGTCTAGACTAGATCTCTGTCTACCCCTCTATTGGGAATCGCGTGAAGATATTTATTTATTTATTTAGGATTTTTTTAAATTGGTATAGTGATTTTGGGCGCTACCTCATAACCAAAATAGTCACACTAGCCGAATGATTGGGTTATCAGAATAGAGTCAAGAAAACCCGAATTCAATCCCTAGGCGGTAGATGCGTATGAATGGGTTTTTTACCAACTTATGTAAGATGAGTATCGTTGGTTCAGACATAAAGTAAAAATACATTTTTTTTTCATAACCACAAACTCACATTCTCATTTATAATAGTAACATGATGTCTTGATTTATATGTTGTGTTTACCTTACCCTCCTCTTACTGCTCAGTGTATCCATTGTAAACAGCACAAATCGCTTCTAAGCGATAAGACCGCCAGTTGTACTTAATGTAATTTTTGTTTCTGTTTGTTTTATTTACTTGTTTGTTTTGTGTACAATAAAGGATATTTTTATAGCTCTGGTAATTATAAGTTACTCTGTGGCTTTACTATGTTTTCTTTAGTTGATTCGAAATATTCTACTTATTTAAAGTTAAAATTACTATTATAATTCTTAATATTTTCTTCTCTCTTTCTTTAAATCCTATCAGAAGTCCATTATGCATAATAATAACATAATATATTTACGCATAGACCCTGATGAGGTACACAGAGACAGTGATACGAAGCTTGCATATCTCTTTCGCTTCTTCCAATTTATAACTTCTTCATACACGCATTTTTAAGTATCCGAATAGTTTCGACCCTCTTGGAGCGGTTTGCTTACATGGAATTCGAAAGTTATTTTAAATATTGCCTGCGTCTTAGACTAGTAGTAAGAGATCCTGCTAACAAAGCTAAAGGCTGCGGTTTCCAATCCCGCTGGGGACAAACATTTGTGTGACGAATATGAATGTTTACACTCGATTCATGGATCTTCATACAAATATTTTAGAGCTGGTTTGTATACTAAAACAGAGACAGGCTCAGGAACTGTCACTTTGTCCCTTTTTGAATTTATGTAAATATGTATTTAAGCAAATATTTATATATTTAATTATATCACATCGTTAACTTGGGTACTAAAGATAGATTCACAACTTTTCACATTGTCCGAAATTAGATTCGATGAAATGCGAGTCTAAAGAACTAAATTGACAAGACCTTTAGTAACCCTAGTATTGAAGGTAAAACATAAAGATAGAAGAATTACTAACATGAAGGATCCATTGTACGAAGAGCAAATATACTAACACCAGTTTTATGTTTAAAGCTGGAGAATTTCAAAACAAATTCGTCCCATGGTTTACGCTAGCCATATTTTCTGGACAGACATATTTCACAAACAACGCATCTTGTCAATAAAATTTATCTGGATTGCTTTTTATGTAAAAGGTTAATCTCGTGAGACTTCCTATAATCTGGCGAATGAAATGTGTTTGCTGGACAGATATATACTCTGTTTATTTCTTTTATTTATATTTCGGCCTTTATCTATAATCTTTCATTTCTAGTATCTTATTATAGCATCTATATATATCTAGTATCTATATAAATAAATATTTTTAGTTAATTGACTCAGGCGTTACTTTGCGGAAATTTATTGTAAAGTTGTTATTGAAAAAATTACTTCACAACCCTCCGCATGAAAATATAAAAAGGTATATGTTACCTGGTCCGAAGAGAAGAAGAGCACCACCCTCCCTCCCACAGATGCGTGCACTAATTCCACAGATGTGTGCACTAATTCCTCTGTATGTACCACCACCACTACACTCAAACCAGGTAACATATACAACCACCGAAAACGCGACACGTGTTTCGCCTCAAAACAAGGCATCCTCAAGCGAGTAGACTCTACGATGAGCGACCGCAGAGTGACAAATGAAGTCATGGTTTTCTTCACCGACAAAGTCGGTAACTCTCCGAGGCATAGCCTCCCTCAGTGGTTTCCGTTCGCCACCCATCAATATGGGTGTGTCCTTGGGTTTGGTCCTTGCAGACCGATGGCTTCCATGACCGCCCTCGAGCGGTCGAGCAACGTCAAGATCCTCCCGCTGGGTTTCCGTACGGGGCCCTCCGTGTGTCAAATGAGTCACTCGAGCAGTCTTTTATAATCTAACGTGACGCAACCGGCCGCCACCCCACCAATAACGGCCGATTGCGTCACGACCTACCTGAAAAATATATTTAAAAGAGGTGAGTCAGAGACGTTTGTTTGTTCATTCAGCAGTGCAAAACGTCCACCGCCACCACCTTTTATTATCTCCAACTGTTCAAGCACACACAGTCGGAGCCCTTTGTCACATATGTGTAAGACTTGAAAAGAATGGTCATTTGGTAAAATATGTCCAGTTTCCAAAAGATGTTTGGCAAAATGTGATCTATCGGGTTTATTGTGCCTGTACGCGGCCAAGTGCTATATATGTGCTATGTATATATATATATGTATATATATATGTATATATATATATATATATATATATATATATATATATATATATATATATATATATATATATATATATATATATATATATATGTATATATATATATATATATATATATATATATATATATATATATATATATATATATATATATATATATATATATATATATATATATATATATATATATTCGGGACAACGTGACAGGTGGTGAGCCCGTCGCCGCATTTTTGTCCAGCCAACGAAGTAATAGGTACATAAGTTTTTTAAAAACTAATTATTACTGCAACCAGGGATCGAACGCGGGTCTCTCGACTCAACCACCCAACAACTCGGTTATCGTGACAAATACTAATATAGTCAAAGTTATAAACAACTTTTTAGTTAATTCGACCTAAATTTCCCAGTGACTCATTTGGAATGAAATAATAGGTCGTGAGTCGGTTGCTGTCCTTTTCGAAATACAAAATTCGGGCAGTAGCTATTCGTTCTTATGGGTTCCTTTAGCACAGCATATAAAATCATATACATATGTCTTGTATATGTATATCGGCCCGCTTATAGCAATAATATATAAGTTAGTTCTACAATAGAGTCACAAAATACAAGTATTGGGACGAAAAACAAGTATTGGGAATAGCTGTGATCACTCAAAACCTTCTAGGTACTAAGAGGAATACTAGACTACTACAAATCATTAAATAGCTCAGGTGCAAATACGTTAATTATAATATTGCAAATAATAATAACTAAGTACACAACGATGAGTAATTAATGGATTGGCCAAACAATAATGAAGTATAAGTTCGATCCCCGTGGCAGGCTCGTACTAATAGGTTTGTCAAAACCTTATGTACGAATTACATCTTTGGCTTGGTTATAAAGATGGCGACGGGTTCACCACCTGTCACGTCGTCCTGAAAATATCTTAGGAGGAAGGTTGTTCGAAGGGACTTAATTGTCAAGACTAGACCTCTGTCTAACCCTGTATTGGGAATTGCGTAAATCTTATATAAAATAAATAATTATCTTCACACAATTCCCAATACAGGGGTAGACAGAGGTCTAGTCTAGACAGTAAAGTCCCTTCGATACACCTTCCACCGAAGATATTTTCGGGACAACTTGACAGGAGATGAATACGTCGCCGTCTTTATGTCCAAGCTAGCGATATAATTCGAACATTTTGAAAACCCATTGGTGCGGGCCTGCCAACCTGTGGATCGAACTCGGGTCTCTATATCTATCCACCCAACCACTCGGCTATCGTGACAAATACTAATATAGTCAAAGTTATAAACAATTTTTAGTTAATTCGACCTAAATTTCCCAGTGACTCATTTGGAATGAAATAATAGGTCGTGAGTCGGTTGCTGTCCTTTTCGAAATACAAAATTCGGGCAGTAGCTATTCGTTATTATAGTTTCCTTCAGCACACAATATAAAATCATACATATGTCGTGTATATGTAGATCGGCTCGCTTAAAGCAATAAGATGTAAGTTAGTTCTACAACGGAGTCACGAAATATGACTAAAACAAGTTTTAGGAATAGCTGTGATCACTCAAAACCTTCTAGGTACTAAGAGGAATACTAGACTACTACAAATCATTAAATAGCTCAGGTGCAAATACGTTAATTATAATATTGCAAATAATAATAACTAAGTACACAACGATGAGTAATTAATGGATTGGCCAAACAATAATGAAGTATAAGTTCGATCCCCGTGGCAGGCTCGTACTAATAGGTTTGTCGGTTGCTGTCCTTTTCGAAATACAAAATTCGGGCAGTAGCTATTCGTTATTATAGTTTCCTTCAGCACACAATATAAAATCATACATATGTCGTGTATATGTAGATCGGCTCGCTTAAAGCAATAAGATGTGTTAGTTCTACAACGGAGTCACGAAATATGACTAAAACAAGTTTTAGGAATAGCTGTGATCTTTCAAAACCTTCTAGGTACTAGGAGGAATACTATCATAAACTACAAATCATTAAATAGCTCTGGTGCAAATACGCTGATTATAAAATTGCAAATAATAATAACTAAGTACACAACGATGAGTAATTAATGGATTGGCCAAACAATAATGAAGTATAAGTTCGATCCCCGTGGCAGGCTCGTACTAATAGGTTTGTCAAAACCTTATGTACGAATTACATCTTTGGCTTGGTTATAAAGATGGCGACGGGTTCACCACCTGTCACGTCGTCCTGAAAATATCTTAGGAGGAAGGTTGTTCGAAGGGACTTAATTGTCAAGACTAGACCTCTGTCTAACCCTGTATTGTGAATTGCGTAAAGCTTATATAAAATAAATAAAAAATAAATAAATGAATAAAATTACTAAAACTTCATTTAGTAAAAGACCTAACTAGAAAATTTTCATTTATATCATTATTTATTGGAATATATTTTCTGATCCTAATCCGCTTGCCGAGCGCTCACAATGACTTAGACAATTCCCGGATATTTCTGCGGTTGTATAAATATTTATCTATTAAAATATTTACGTATGTATATGTGAATCTTCTTGTATGCTGGCGTGGATAATGAGACGGCGGTAGGCTCACCACCTTTAACTAAATTGTATAGACATTTAAAATAAATAAATAAAGATAATTAAAAATATAATTACTAAAACTTCATTTAGTAAAAGACCTATCTAGAAAAATTTCGTTTGTATCATTATTTATTGGAATATATTTTCTGATCCAAATCCGCTTGCCGAGCGCTCACAATGACTTAGACAATTCCCGGATATTTCTGCGGTTGTATAAATATTTATCTATTAAAATATTTACGTATGTATATGTGAATCTTCTTGTATGCTGGCGTGGATAATGAGACGGCGGTAGGCTCACCACCTTTAACTAAATTGTATAGACATTTAAAATAAATAAATAAAGATAATTAAAAATATAATTACTAAAACTTCATTTAGTAAAAGACCTATCTAGAAAAATTTCGTTTGTATCATTATTTATTGGAATATATTTTCTGATCCAAATCCGCTTGCCGAGCGCTCACAATGACTTAGACAATTCCCGGATATTTCTGCGGTTGTATAAATATTTATCTATTAAAATATTTACGTATGTATATGTGAATCTTCTTGTATGCTGGCGTGGATAATGAGACGGCGGTAGGCTCACCACCTTTAACTAAATTGTATAGACATTTAAAATAAATAAATAAAGATAATTAAAAATATAATTACTAAAACTTCATTTAGTAAAAGACCTATCTAGAAAAATTTCGTTTGTATCATTATTTATTGGAATATATTTTCTGATCCAAATCCGCTTGCCGAGCGCTCACAATGACTTAGACAATTCCCGGATATTTCTGCGGTTGTATAAATATTTATCTATTAAAATATTTACGTATGTATATGTGAATCTTCTTGTATGCTGGCGTGGATAATGAGACGGCGGTAGGCTCACCACCTTTAACTAAATTGTATAGACATTTAAAATAAATAAATAATTATCTTCACACAATTCCCAATACAGGGTAGACAGAGGTCTAGTCTAGACAGTAAAGTCCCTTCGATACACCTTCCACCGAAGATATTTTCGGGACAACTTGACAGGAGATGAATACGTCGCCGTCTTTATGTCCAAGCTAGCGATATAATTCGAACATTTTGAAAACCCATTGGTGCGGGCCTGCCAACCTGTGGATCTAACTCGGGTCTCTTATCTCGAAATTCTATCCACCCAACCACTCGGCTATCGTGACTTTTCTGGACATTTGATTACCATAACTGAGAAAATTAAAATTTCACTTAAGAATCAGTTTATAAACTCAGTGGTAAGGCTGAACATGTCACTAATTTTAGATAAACTGCTTCAAATGATAGGGTGACATTGTTTGTACGAGATGCTCGTGATAATAAGTTTGAAAGTTTCAGGACATAAATTTGTCAGGCAAGATAAGAAAACAACATATTTGACGGCCTGCAAAAGTTACTCAGGATATTGGTTCAAAACTCGCCTGTAATGAAAACTAGCTACCTAAAAAAGTACGCGAAGTAAAACTATAAAAGTACGCGACGCTTTATCAATATTTTTTTCTTAAAAACAAAAATAATTTATTACAAAGATAAAACGTCACGATAGCCGAGTGGTTGGGTGGTGGTCGGAATTTCGAGTCAAGAGATCCGAGCTTCATCCTCAGGTGACAAGCTCGTACCAGTGGGTTTTTCAAAACCTTATGTACGAATTATATCGTTGGCTTGGACATAAAGACGGCGACGGGCTCACCACCTATCACAGGTCGCCATCACCTTTTGTCCCAAAAATATCTTCGGCGGAATTAATTGTCTAGAATAGACATTTTTCTACCTCTGTATAGGGAATTGCGTGAAAATATTTATTTATTTTATTTACTTAGATAGACACAACATAGCATACATTGCTCTAATACCAAAGTTAGCAACTTAAATTATTTTGTTATGGAATAAATAAATATAAATGCATAGACAGGGAGGGACAACATTTCACATATCTATCCCAAACTAAGTAGATGAAACATTAGTATAATGAAATAGGAAACAACGAAGGCATCATAAATATGTATAGAAAGTTATACTAGGACCCGACCAGGAATGGAACCCGGTACGTCAATGCTGACATCATGAAACTGTCCATGGAGTTCGTGAATATATAATATTCGCCGTGAAATTAAAGTATTGGTGATCACAGTACAAGTACTATGACCCCATCCATTGATTCTATGACCTGCGCTACACGCGCGAAAGGAATTGATAAATTCATATGTCGACAACATGCGGAACTTTTGACGACCTTCATGGACGTGGTGGTTTTCATGGTTTCACTTTCACCATTTTATTTCATAACTTTTATATTGCTTTAAAAGCAGACCATTGATAGGCTCGTCAAGTTTGACTTGTAATTGCTTTCGAATTGGAAACTGTTTTGGAGGTTATATCTGCAATTGAAAGTAGAGTTTGACATGTCGCATATTTCAACGTAACGTATTTACGTAATAAAAAAATATATCAAACATGACATATCTTCATGCAACCCTCATTCTCATCCTCATCCAAGCCGACGATATTAAATCATACGTAAGTTTTGAAAAAATTAATAAATATCTTCACGCAATTCCCAATACAGGGGTAGACAGAGGTCTAGTCTAGACATATAAGTCCCTTCGACCCACATTCCACCGAAGATATTTTCAGGACAACGTGACAGGTGGTGAGCCTGTCGCCGTCTTTATGTCCAAGCCAACGACATAATTTGTACATAGGTTTTAGAAAAACCCATTGGTACAGCCACTTGAGGATCGAACTCGGGTCTCTTGATTATAAATTCCGACTACCCAACCACTCGGCTATCGTGACTTCAAAGTGAAAATCGTGACTATGTGTCTCTTGACTCGATTTCCGAAGACCCAACGTCTGGTTGGGCTTTCGTGACTAGTTACAAAAAACTTCTATTTTCAAAATCCATTTCAAACAGGTTTAAGTGAAAATTCGAAACTACAAGCGTAGGTTCGAGCTCTCCATTTCACTATGATGCTTTGTGGTTACGGAGAAAGAATATAACAACCCCTTTGGATGGGAACAAAGCGTGACGTAAGATGCAACTAAGGTAGAAACTTTAAAAACTCAATCGGCTACATATTCAAAAAAACATCCGAGATCGAGTACAAATATTCATATTCATCTTACAAATGTTTACGCCTAGCGGGATTCGAACCCCCAAACCTTAGTTTCAAAGGCAGAGAGTCTATCAACTCGGATATCGTGTCGTCATATCTAACAGTATTCATGTAAATGCAGTCAGTCTTCATGTATATGCAGTCATAAGTTATCTGAGCAATATTACTTAACCT
The DNA here is from genome assembly GCA_029286605.1 of Sericinus montela. Taxonomy (NCBI): domain Eukaryota; kingdom Metazoa; phylum Arthropoda; class Insecta; order Lepidoptera; family Papilionidae; genus Sericinus; species Sericinus montela. The sequence goes on along the minus strand of JAGSMR010000003.1, from coordinate 8,138,947 downwards.
AATATTCTCATGTAATCTACGTAAATGTAATGTAAATGTGCTGTCCCGGACTTTTGTACGAGGACCAAGAATTTGAATTGCAAAAGACATTGTATTTATCTGGACTCCGAATCGAGACTAAGTATTTGGTTACATTTTTTTATCTTCATTCATTTCCAAATACTAAGCCTAAATAATAATCCTTTCGACCGTTTCACCGTACATATTTTTTCACATTTGATTGGCGATAACTTGACAAGTGGTGACCTGGTCGTTTGGTTTTTGGTATCGAGCAAATGATACAATATGGTTATATAGGTACTACTTACATTAATAAATATTCATATTAACTTTCATGACTCGAGTACATGTATATGATATATAACGTAAATGTTTGCCCGTATCGAGATGTTTGTCGTTAGCATGAATCAAACTCACGGCCCTTAACGACGTACATTTAAGCGGAGCTTGTTTTGGGACAACGTGACGGGTAGTGAACTTTGCTTATTGCTGTCCAATTGTTTAAACCAGCAATACTGTACATAGATAAATAATTATGTAAGCAAACTAAAAAAATCCGTGCCTCTAGAAATAAAAGAAACATTATCATAAGTTTTGCCACATTTGTTTGTCGTGTTTAATATTTTTACGTAAAACCGTATTTGATGTGTTTATTTCACTCGTTCTAAAAATTAAAATAATAATTTCTCATATTAAAATAACCATTGCCTAGTGGTTGGGATTAGCTGATTTCGGTCCCCAGGTAGTAGGCTCGAACTAATGATTTTTATCAAAACCTATGTACGATTTATATCGCCAGCTCGGACATAAAGGCGACAGGATCACCACCTACCATGTTGCCCCAAAAATGAAATGTCGGTCGAAAGGACACAACTGTCTGGACCTTTGTCTACTTCACTATTAAGAATGGCGTGAATAATTATAGAAATAATATATTTGCGCCTATGCGTGCTATGCTACCACGTAAGGCATTATTTCCCGACGGGGTAGCCAGAGATTATTTCTTTACAGACGTCTTTTGCTTCCTTAAAATTCATAATTTTTTTTCATACACGCACGTTAAGTTATTTGAGTACTCCTGAACCTTCCCTCTTTGTGCAATTTGCTCACATGGAATCAGCATGATCTCGGCCTATCTCGATCCCTTATATTAATCTTATATAGAAAGATGTCACGATAGCCGAGTGGTTGAGTGGTCGCAATTTCGAGTCAAGAGACCCGAGTTCGATCCCCAGGTCGAAGGCTCGTACTAATGGGTTTATCAAAAACTTATCTACGAATAATAATATCGTTGGCTTGGACATAAAGACGGCAACGGGCTCACCACCTGTCACGTTGTCCCGAAAATATCTTCGGTGGAAGGTGGGTCAAAGGGACATAATTGTCTAGACTAGACCTCTGTCTGCCCCTGTATTGTGAATTGCGTTAAGATATTTATATTTATTTATTATTATTTACAAAGATAAAAATAAAAGTTAATTAACTTAATGTGCATATTCAATATGTATCGGGTACGGAATTGGAGACATGGAAGGTAATTTACATGATCAACGAAACCAATTATTGCAGTAACTTAAAAAAAACATACACTGAAACGTTAAAATTTAAACCCAATATTCTTGATCCGAGTAGAATATAATAAAATATGATGATGGTTTATGTTAGATTTTTGAGCTCGGATGCAACCAGAGGCAACAATTTAGTTTGATGAGAAAGCTCTTTGTTCTCGAGTCGTAGAATATGATATCATATAATAATATTTATCAATAAGAATTACTTAAGGATACAAGTCACAATAGCCAAGTGTTTGGAAGATCCGAATTCGAATCTAGAGCATTAGCTTCAAGCATGCCACCTAGGAATCGAACTTGTGTCAAGTTCGATTCCTAGGTGGCAAGCTTGAACCAATTTTTTTTAAACGTATGTATGATTTATATCGTTGGCTTGGACATAAAGACGTAGTAATAGGAGTTTTGTTTTTTTTTTATGATATTTTTTTTTTATCCTCTGGAACACTAACAACAATACATGGTACAAGTTCACAGGATAATATGTTATTAGAAATCTAACATGCACGTTAATTAAGTAAACACATCATGTAACGAATAGACAACTATGTTACATATATTCTACGTGAAAAAGAAAACTAAACTAAATAATATATTAATCATTTATAAAGCACTTAGAATTGTAAATGGACATTTAAGAATAACGAATATTTTGATACAGCTTGCTTTTGAATTTGTGCAATGAAACATTGCACATATTAATTTCAATGTATTGATGCAGGTGTGGTACAGTTAAAATTTTTATGAAGTAGTAGCGCACGAAAAGGAGATTAATACATAATATCCAATTCAATATAATAAAATATTTATGTAACAAACGATACTAGATACTACTTGTACTTAGCTATGTTATTTAAATCATCAATGAAGAACAATGTTTCTATAATAATTGTTGTATATTGAATACCGACTCGATTCCTGGACGTGTCAATGTAGAAAAACCACTTTTTCTATAATTTCTCGGGTCTGGGTGTTTGCGGTGCCTTCGTTGTTTCCAATTCCAATACCTCAAGTGATTTAGCTTCTTACATACATTTATATTTGTAAATTACAAATATTTATGATAATGAATTATAGTTATGTCGTTAAAATATATGTAATTTTTGTGTTCAATTGACGTAAATATATTCCTTCCCATGGGATAATATTTTAAGGGGAGTTGAATTGAATAGTCACGATAGCCGAGTGGATGGGTAATCGGAATTCGGGTTAAGAAATACGCGTTCGATCCTAAGGTGGTAGGCTGTACCAATGGGTTTTTTTTTTTTCAAAACTTATGTACAATTTATATTGTTGGCTTGGACCTAACGACTGACTTACTTCTCTCAAGAAATGTCTTCGATTAGAGATGATTCGAAAGGATTATTAGGTTGTCTGGACCTCTGTCAATCCCTGTATTGAAAATAACATGAAAGTATAACGTCATACATACACTTTATAGTCTTATGACAAAGACTAGCCTTTGTTAGATATAATAGTGTTTGTTGTTTAATAGCAGCGTAGAGATTGTCCGTAAGTAATTTCCAAAAATTGCTAGTATAATATTAAGATAATTGAGAGTTACAGACCTCTCTATGAGGGTACTACATGCTAAGAGTACTTCAATGAGACGAACATAAGCCGCTACTTCTAATTTATTGGTTCTTAACTTACATTCCAAATTATTTTAAATATATTTTTATATTTTTAAAGAGTCTAGTCCATTAAACTTTGGAAAAGTTAACTAGACTTTATTACTAAATTTAAATAAAAGAATATTGATTTAAGAAATTAATGGGAATAGAAATTAGATTGAAATATTAATTTTTTTCTAAGTATGTGATGATGAGCATTAAAGTTAATTGTCTTTAAATGAGAGATTTAAATTAATATCTGATATGCACAAGATTTAAAGTCTCAGAATTCGACCTCCGATCACCCATCTACTCGGCTATTGTGACTAGATTGTAACGTTATTTTTTAAAAGTTTATTTTAATTATTTTAAACATATTAATTTTATTGATTTTTAAAGCATATTTACGCTGAACTTTTATATGATTAAATTAAAGAGATTTTTTTATTTTCTTTTTAATTGAATTACATAAAAGTGTTTAAAGGTTTTAAACGCCATTATTAAAGGTTTAAAACAAATATTACAGTATGACGAAATTGGGTAGTAGGAATTGGTGGTAGTCTCGTATGGTAATGGTTTTTTTTTTAATTTATATACGATTTATATTGTTAATGCCGTGAGCCTGCCTATCACATAGTCCCAATTTTTGGTGTGGAAGGATGGTCAAAAGGCTTAATTAGACTTCTGTGTACCCCTGTGGAGCTGTGTTCTGTGTACCTGGGTATGATTTTATTGGGAAAGGCTAATTTTCCTTTATGCTAATTAATTCTTACTTTACTTTTGTTCTTTACCTTGTATTCTCTGTGTACCTCTTTTGAAGCGCTCGCGGCGCTCGCGACGCTCGCGAGCAGTTGCTGCAATTGTTTGGTGCGGTTCTTTAGCGCAACTCACGCAAACGTCCCATAGTGATTGTGGGGGTGACAGCACCCTAAAGTGCGATATCATTTATTAATCCGCTTGCCAGGTATGGCAATTATCTCCGTAGGAAGGGGTTTGTGCCCTGCATTGGTCTTTTACAGACCATTTTATATCTACCAGAAACTAAAAACTCCTGTATATATATGTATATATATATATATATATATATATATATATATATATATATATATATATATATATACATATATATATATACATATATATATATATATATATATATATATATATATATATATATATATATATATATATATATATATATATATATATATATATATATATATATATATATATATATATACATATATATATATATATATATATATATATATATATACATATATATATATATATATATATATATATATATATACATATATATATATATATACATATATATATATACATATATATATATATATATATATATATATATATATATATATATATATATATATATATATATATATATATATATATATATATATATATATATATATATATATATATATATATATATATATATATATATATATATATATATATATATATATATATATATATATATATATATATATATATATATATATATATATATATATATATATATATATATATATATATATATATATATATATATATATATATATATATATATATATATATATATATATATATATATATATATATATATATATATATATATATATATATATATATATATATATATATATATATATATATATATATATATATATATATATATATATATATATATATATATATATATATATATATATATATATATATATATATATATATATATATATATATATATATATATATATATATATATATATATATATATATATATATATATATATATATATATATATATATATATATATATATATATATATATATATATATATATATATATATATATATATATATATATATATATATATATATATATATATATATATATATATATATATATATATATATATATATATATATATATATATATATATATATATATATATATATATATATATATATATATATATATATATATATATATATATATATATATATATATATATATATATATATATATATATATATATATATATATATATATATATATATATATATATATATATATATATATATATATATATATATATATATATATATATATATATATATATATATATATATATATATATATATATATATATATATATATATATATATATATATATATATATATATATATATATATATATATATATATATATATATATATATATATATATATATATATATATATATATATATATATATATATATATATATATATATATATATATATATATATATATATATATATATATATATATATATATATATATATATATATATATATATATATATATATATATATATATATATATATATATATATATATATATATATATATATATATATATATATATATATATATATATATATATATATATATATATATATATATATATATATATATATATATATATATATATATATATATATATATATATATATATATATATATATATATATATATATATATATATATATATATATATATATATATATATATATATATATATATATATATATATATATATATATATATATATATATATATATATATATATATATATATATATATATATATATATATATATATATATATATATATATATATATATATATATATATATATATATATATATATATATATATATATATATATATATATATATATATATATATATATATATATATATATATATATATATATATATATATATATATATATATATATATATATATATACATATATATATATATATACATATATATATATATACATATATATATATATATATATATATATATATATATATATATATACATATATATATATATATATATATATATATATACATATATATATATACATATATATATATATATATATATATATATATACATATATATATATATACATATATATATATACATATATATATATACATATATATATATATATATATATATATATATATATATATATATATATATATATATATATATATATATATATATATATATATATATACATATATATATATACATATATATATATACATATATATATATATACATATATATATATATACATATATATATATATATATATATATATATATATATATATATATATATATATATATATATATATATATATATATATATATATATATATATATATATATATATATATATATATATATATATATATATATATATATATATATATATATAGCGCTCGCGACGCTCGCGAGCAGTTGCTGCAATTGTTTGGTGCGGTTCTTTAGCGCAACTCACGCAAACGTCCCATAGTGATTGTGGGGGTGACAGCACCCTAAAGTGCGATATCATTTATTAATCCGCTTGCCAGGTATGGCAATTATCTCCGTAGGAAGGGGTTTGTGCCCTGCATTGGTCTTTTACAGACCATTTTATATCTACCAGAAACTAAAAACTCCCGTGAACACGAGTGCTGTAAAGCACTTTTAACTATATGAAGTGTAAAAAACTAAATGAAACGCGATAAATTCTATAAACAATCATTTTATTTAACAGTGGCGTATTAAAAATTAACGATACAGTTCAAATTGTAGGTTTCGCCTCACAATTCATACTTGCATGGCTATAACACTGTGCGCTTCAGGAACGTGATAAATTATGAGCCTCATGTTCATGTCGACAATACTTTCCTAGGCTTTCCTTGTCCATAACACGAGAAAAGGTTAAACCTTTTCTCGTGTTATGGGCTGCGTGAAGGCTTAACGAAGGTTAGTAGTAATACATATGAATTTACATAATTTACAATGTTTACATATTTCTTTTATACCACGTGGAAAATCCTTTTCAAATGAATGTCAGAAAATAAAAATAACCTTCTTATTTTTTTCTTAATTAATCAGGGAGACGAAAATCACAAAAAGCATACAAATAATACAAAATAAACAGAAAATAATAAATAAATATCTTCACGCCATTCCCCATACAGGGATAGACAGAGGTTAGAGGATAGACTAGACATTTAAGTCGTCGTTCGACCCACCTACTACTGGAAGATTTTTTGGGACAACATGGCAGGTAGTGAGCCCGTCGCCATCTTAATGTCGAAGCCATCGATATAATTCGTACACCATATTTTGGAAAAAACACAAGTACGAGCCTGCCACCCGTGGATGAACTCGGCCCTTGACTCGTTCGTTGATCTGCACCCAAAGTAATAAGCACTTGTGTTATGCTGCTAGTAGAAAACAGCCATATTGACTAACGGGAGTCAGACCAGAGCGAGCATTGTTCTCTCATAGACGCCACCGTCCGCGAAGGTGTCAATACTGTATATATATATATATATATATATATATATATATATATATATATATATATATATATATATATATATATATATATATATATATATATATATATATATATATATATATATATATATATATATATATATATATATATATATATATATATATATATATATATATATATATATATATATGTATATATATATATATATATATATATATATATATATATATATATATAGAGTATTTGACACCTTCGCGGACGAGTGGCGCGTCACACTGAGAGTGTCGCCAGCTCTCAGGTCGCGGGTCTGACTTCTGTTGTTTATTGCGTGATATTTTAATTTATATATATATATATATATATATATATATATATATATATATATATATATATATATATATATATATATATATATATATATATATATATATATATATATATATATATATATATATATATAAAAATTAAATATCTTCACGCACCCTAATAATACAGGGTAGACAGAGGTCAAGTCTAGACAATTAAGTCCCTTTGACCCACCTTCCACCGAAGATATTTTCGGGACAACGTGACAGGTGGTGAGCCTGTCGCCATCTTAATGTCGAAGCCATCGATATAATTCGTACACCATATTTTGAAAAAAAAACACAAGTACGAGCCTGCCACCCGTGGATGAACTCGGGTCTCTCGACTCGAAATTCCGACCACCCAACAACTCGGCTATCGTGACTTTATATATATATATACATATATATATATATATATATATATATATATATATATATATATATATATATATACATATATATATATATATATATATATATATATATATATATATATATATATATATATATATATATATATATATATATATATATATATATACATATATATATATATATATATATATATATATATATATATATATATATATATATATATATATATATATATATATATATATATATATATATATATATATACATATATATATATATATATATATATACATATATATATATACATATATATATATATATATATATATATATATATATACATATATATATATATATATATATATATATATATATACATATATATATATATATATATATATATATATATATATATATATATATATATATATATATATATATATACATATATATATATATATAAAAAATTAAATATCTTCACGCACCCCAATACAGGGTAGACAGAGGTCAAGTCTAGACAATTAAGTCCCTTTGACCCACCTTCCACCGAAGATATTTTCGGGACAACGTGACAGTTAGTGAGCCCGTCGCCGCCCTTATGTCCAAGCCAACGATGAAATTCGTACATAAGTTTTTTTGAAAACTCATTGGTACTGCCACCTGGGGATCGAACTCGGGTCTCTCGACTCGAAATTCCGACCACCCAACAACTCGGCTATCGTGACTTTATATATATATATATATATATATATATATATATATATATATATATATATATATATATATATATATATATATATATATATATATATATATATATATATATATATATATATATCAAATATTTCATTTTATTACATTTTCCCGGGTCTGGGTGTTCGTGGTGTATTCGTTGTTTCCGATTCCCATACCACAAGTGCTTTAGCATCTTACATTGGGATAGGATCAATGTATGTGATATTGTCACTATCTATATCTATACATCTACATGTAATCACTACGCTTGGCAAGAGGATTGGTAAACACAGTACTAGACACCTTATAAATTGCCTCAAAATTAAATTTTTAAATCGTTTTGTGCTGTTCTTTTAAAGGGGACTTTTTTTAGGATTAAATCGTAAAAGCGAAAATTCTGCTCTGCGTTACGCCGCCTAGAATTTAATTATTTCGTGTTATTTTGTGGCCGCACACAAACTGCTTTGTGTTGCTAATTTCATTATAGTCCATGTGGACATTTTATCTGGTAATCGAATCAATGACACCGGCTTAGCTTCAAAGTTACTTTATATCACGTTCAGGGGATTATCAATGTTTGACGGTACGGTAGACGTTTGACGGTACGTTAGTTGCGGGCTCGGATATATATTTATTTGATTTTTGATATTTAATTTTTGATGAGAACAGAATTTTTGATCAGTCCAGAATTTAAGATAAGAACAGAGTTACAAATATTAGAATAGTCAGACGTCTAGACAATTCAGTCCTTACTTTTCATTTTTAAATTATTATTTTAAGGATTTATTAAACTTATAATTGAAAAAAAATCAAGTAACTAATGAATCACTTAGTTATTTTGTTATTTTAAGTTATATTTTACTGTAAAATTATACTTTACTTATATATACTTTATTGTTTCTGATTCCTTAACACAAATGCTTTAGCTACTTTCTTTGTGATCAGACAATCCTATGAGTATTTGACACCTTCGCAGACGAGTGGCGTCACACTGAGAGTGTCGCCAGCTCAGGTCCCGGGTCTGACTCCCCGTTGGGTCAATGTAGAAAACACATTTTCTACTAGCAGCATAACACAAGTGCTTATTACTTTGGGTACAGATCAACGAACGAGTCAAGAGACCCGAGTTCATCCACGGGTGGCAGGCTCGTACTTGTGTTTTTTTTTTCCAAAATATGGTGTACAAATTATATCGATGGCTTCGACATTAAGATGGCGACGGGCTCACTACCTGCCATGTTGTCCCAAAAAAATCTTCGGTAGTAGGTGGGTCGAACGACGACTTAAATGTCTAGTCTATCCTCTAACCTCTGTCTATCCCTGTATGGGGAATGGCGTGAAGATATTTATTTATTATTTTCTGTTTATTTTTGTATTATTTGTATGCTTTTTGTGATTTTTCGTCTCCCCTGATTAATTAAGAAAAAAATAAGAAGGTTATTTTTATTTTCTGACATTCATTTGAAAAGGATTTTCCACGTGGTATAAAAGAAATATGTAAACATTGTAAATTATGTAAATTCATATGTATTACTACTAACCTTCGTTAAGCCTTCACGCAGCCCAAAACACGAGAAAAGGTTTAACCTTTTCTCGTGTTATGGACAAGGAAAGCCTAGGAAAGTATTGTCGACATGAACATGAGGCTCATAATTTATCACGTTCCTGAAGCGCACAGTGTTATAGCCATGCAAGTATGAATTGTGAGGCGAAACCTACAATTTGAACTGTATCGTTAATTTTTAATACGCCACTGTTAAATAAAATGATTGTTTATAGAATTTATCGCGTTTCATTTAGTTTTTTACACTTCATATAGTTAAAAGTGCTTTACAGCACTCGTGTTCACGGGAGTTTTTAGTTTCTGGTAGATATAAAATGGTCTGTAAAAGACCAATGCAGGGCTACGGAGATAATTGCCATACCTGGCAAGCGGATTAATAAATGATATCGCACTTTAGGGTGCTGTCACCCCCACAATCACTATGGGACGTTTGCGTGAGTTGCGCTAAAGAACCGCACCAAACAATTGCAGCAACTGCTCGCGAGCGTCGCGAGCGCCGCGAGCGCTTCAAAAGAGGTATCCTCCTTCTTCCTGCAGTAGATTTATGAATCTGTTTATAATATAAAAACCAGTCACGAATTTCGAGTCAAGAGACCTGAACTCTGTCTCCAAGTGGCAGGCTCGTACCAATGGGTTTTTTCAAAAACCTATGTACGATTCATATAGACCTCTGTGTACCCCTGTGTTGGGAATGGCGTGAAGATATTTATTTATTTTATTTAATCTGTTTATAAAAATATTTAAAAATCTGTTAAATTTCTTTAAAAGTAGGGCCTGTGAAAGTCTCTGCAGAACATGGATCTCTGCAATAAGAAGGATTTGCCGAAATCAGCACGCTTGGCATGCAGATTGGCGAGCGTAGTACTAGACACCTCGCACGTTAGACGTTTTGTACATCACAGGTCTGCTAAATTTTGATCGAATATTTTTGGGCATAGTTATTATGCACTATGTACTATCTATAGGGAGTATCGTATGTATGAGTATAGTATGCTAACTATTACCGGTCTAATATTTTTGAGAAAGATATGAGAGAGTTGCAATCTGTGTTCAGGGCTTCTCTCTTAATGTCTTTCGTCAATTACAGGTTTAATCTTACGCTGTGATAATCCTGCTTAAATCAAAGGTAAGGAAGAAAGATAATAAGAAAGATAATAATAATAACAGTGAACATTTGAGTGGACTTCTACAAGCCGTTACAATTTATATAAAAAATGAAAAAATAAGTTTGTTTGTCTATAACCCCAATTACCACTAAACTAATTTCAAAAATTCATCAAATACCAATGTAGCTTCATTATCAGCGAGTAACATAGGTTTTCAATGGAGATCCCTACGATAAATTTTATAATTTGTTACAAAATTTAAGTCAATATGAGGATCCCTTTGACAGCTAACATTAACATATGTACAAATTTAAAAAAAAAATGTAAAAAATTAAGGCAAAACAAAGTTGCAAAAACCAGATATGGGCGGTAAGCCCACTGTTCAATTAGGTAAGGCATCATCTATTTCTGTATGTTTGAGAAATAACCATAAAATAGTTTTATTTACCTTCTAATAATACGGTTAATGAATTTGACAGTTATATAAATATATCAACGCAAACATAAAAGCCAGTAGTATTTACTATAATTAATCTAATTAGTATCTGTATATTGATGTAATCACCATCCCGTAACCAAGACATAGGGAATCATGGGTGGGTGGATGACGCATGTAAGCGTTCTATATGCCATATAGTAAATGTTATGTTGTTATAACCTTACATGAAAATGTAATATAACACCTCCTTCTAATGGTGTCGACGACGCGCCGAAAGTGTTACTAAAAGGTCAGTCGAAAACAATACCGTTATGCGATTAGCTTACGGAGAAAATTTTGTCATAAGCTCATTTACGTCAAAGATACTTTGCGAGATACTTGACACAAAAGCCGATTATTAATAACCACGCCTCCGCTTAGGTAGTATTACGCTCGACAAGTAATTTCAAAGAAAGAGGATACTTTGCGAAAATATATAAACTCATTTTTATGACACTGTTCTTGGCCTTTTCGCGCGAATTGATTTATGCTGACGCCGCACTGAATCAAGGATAAGAATAATAACATTATATTAAAACGAAAATATTAATGTTTGTACTCAATTTATGGATGTTTATATGAATCTACGTTATTATATTGTACCGTAAAGTAGGACAATTAGACGGCTATAGACTCATCATCTGTTACTTGGTTCCAATTATTCCCAGTCCCAGTACGTAAGGTATAAAAGAGGTCGCTGATTCAAATCCCACCCGCGTTAGTTAATTTTTTAAATAAAAGAGAGCAGATTGAGATGGTAGATATGATAAAGAAAAATGTTTTATCTTTATCTTATTTTCATATTTACGAGTTTCAAAACTAATGTTTGTTTTCATTTACCATTTCGGTATATTACACGAACATGTAAAGTACAACATCATCTTCTCGTCCGTTGCTTTGTGTGAGCTAATTTGACCGTCAAATCGATCAGTGTTCATTAAAATGGAGGCTGTGGTCGGAAGCGACCCGCCTGCCACGCTCCAAATTAACTCCCAATTGTTCAGGAGAATATATTTGTATAGTAACGATGAGGCATTGTTTACCTTCGAAACAAAGTTTTAATAAATGTTATCTTTGACGACCTCCGTGGACGAGTGGCGTACACAGCGGTTTTCGTGATTTCACTACCTCTGAGTCCCAGGTTTGATTCTCGGACGGGTCAATGTTGAAAACCACTGGGCTAAATTTTCTTGGTTCTGTGTGTTTGTGGTACCTACGTTGTTGTACTTACTTTGGAGCAAAACTGCTTAGCTACTTACTTTAATAAGTCACGATAGCCGAGTGATTAGTTCACCGGAATACGAGCCGAGAGATCCGAGTTTAATGCCCAAAGGCTCTTATTAATGAGCTTTTCAAAAAGTTGTATACAATTTACATCGTTCGGCATCGGCTTGGACATACGAGTAAAGATAGCATCGGGCTAACCACCTGTCACGTTGTATCAAAAATTGTCATCGGTGGAAGGTTCGAAAAGACTTAATTGTCTAGACCACAGAGGTCTAGACAATTAGGTCCTTTTGAAACTGTAACCTATTCCTGTATTGGGAATGGCTTGAAGATATCTGTCTATCTACCTAGTTACTTATTTAGCTTTCTACTTTTACTTCAGACAAATGTCGTAGTATATATCCCTATGTATGTATGCATATTCTAGACTTCAGAACCCAGGAAATAATTTCGTACGTTCAGGATCTTCTTTTAGCTATTTTACTTTACAAAATATTTGTCTTAAAAAAGGTAAGTTGCAAACGTCACCCAACGAGATTTTTTTATAAAATTGGTCTCCAAGGCCAATTGACAATTGAAAATAAAAACAAAAACATAGACAAACTAAGATAAGACCACAATGTTTGACAGAAATACTGTAATATTTCTGAATTTATGCTAAGAGTAATAATAATTCTTTTTCACATCGTTCAAAATAACCTGAATCTTATGAAATTGAGGTCTTATTAAGAACGTCTTGTTAATATTTCATTAAAGCCTTAAGAGATTACAAGGGTGTATAAGAGGCGCAATATAACGAAGCTTGACACCTCACACAAGAGAGTACCTAATATAAATTACATTAATAATTACACTACACTGTCTTCACTGCCGACACCGATATACTATCCACATAGTGACGAGCTACGGTACTGGAGTTTAACCTTGGTAATTTAATCTTTACTTTCACACACACAATTACTTTAATAAAAAATATTGTGCTTTAGACTCCACGACTGAAGTGAAATATCTTTAGCTACATTCACGAGTATAATGGTAATGGCGTGAAGATATACATAAAATAAAATATCTTCACGCCATTACCACCACAAGGGTAAGCAGAGATGTACGCAATTTTTTAATTGCGTACATCTCTGCTTTTTTGACAGTAGTAGAGCCACGCATTAGTTTTTGTTGTTGCATTAATGGGCCGGCTCGACCGGGGAAGTACCACGACCTCACAGAATACCGGCGTGAAGTAGAAGTCTAACAAACTTATGCGTTTCGTCTGGTGAGTGCAGATAACCGGTGGCCCACACACCCCCCTCCTACAATTCTGGGGGGGGGGGGGGAGGCACTCTAAGGGAGGCAATGCATCTGCTATGCCTTTGGTATTGCGGGTGTTCATGGGCGGCTGTAATCACTTACCATCACGTGGGCCACATGCACGTTTGCCTCACTTTTCTATAAAAAAAATGTGAGCCGTCATGGGACGCCTGGCAGATGTGAAATATCGTGTGTGTACAAGTAATATGCATAATAGATAATATTATTACAGGAATGAAAAAATGAAGAACTAAGAAAATACTAATGAAAAAATGAAGTATTACGAATTTCTTACAGAAAATGGTAACTTTATTTAATAAGCATTTATTTACATTTGATATAAAAATTCGATATTAATATCAAGTGGCCACAATTTAAATATTTTCTCTCTCTCTCTCTCTGTGACTTCAGTTATAGTTATATTCGATGTTTCCTCTTACGGTATTACTGTGACGATTGGTCGATGATAACTAAACTACGTTACAAAAGTCCCGTAGTAGTAAAGTCCCGTTGTCCCGAAAATATCTTCGGTGGAAGGTGGGTCATAGGGACTTAATTGTCTAGACTTGACCTCAGTCTACCCCTATATTGGGAATTGCGTGAAGATATTTATATATTTATTTATTACGTTACAAAAGTATTGAATGAAACATTATCAATATAACTCACAATTACAGCATCTATAGTTGTTCCATATTTGGTAGTAGATTCTTTTGGATTGTTGTTGATTTGCAATTGAAATTTTTTGAAGAAATGTCATTAATGGCATTGATTCAGCTCTTGCAAATTTACATTAAAATCTCCAGCTAATTTTAATGGTAGTTTATATTTATTCGTTTTAAAAATTATTGAACCTTTTGACTATAAGGAAATGACCTTTCATGTAAAATGAAATCTTAATATAATTTACATAGTCACTAATGTGAATAATATGAATATAATTAATTAAATATAAAAAAGGGATTTCAGTGTTTAATTATAAACCTTAATTCTCAGGTAATAGGGTGTAAATTAGTATACCTTTGTATAGCCACGGCATGCGTCGCCACGCCAGAAATCGGTTTTACGTGCGGCTATAGATGTTTCACATCAAAAAAAATTGCCTACATATCTCATCTCATTAAATAACCCCTTTATTTAATATTTATTTAATCATATATTTAAAACACTTTGGACCCAACATTTATTCGGACAACATGACAGGTGGTGAGCCTGTCGCCGACTTCACCATGTCACCTTATCGCAAATGAAGCTTCGGTGAAAAGTGGAGTGTTCTGCTAATCCCAGTATGGAAAAATGCATGAAGAAAAAAAACTCTACAAATTTTTTAATTTATCATGAGAGTTTCATTGATAAATTAATATTTTTGACTAAATGGTAGCATATACATGGTAATTAGGTTCCTCTATCGTAGAAGAACAAACAAAATTGAACATAATACAATAAAAAACATCATGGGAGCGATCAACTCTTTCTCGCATGGGGTTCATTACTATCATTAATATATTAATGTGTATTATCCTTTTTTTTTTAAACCATTGTAGGTTTTCTTTGATAAATTCTTTGTGGGTTGAAAGCAATAAATGATTGATGAATTACGAGTAATTTCAGTTTTTAATCCAAAATTGAAAAAAAAATTATTGAATCGTATGTTTTATCCCTCAAAAAAGTCACGATAGTCGAGTTGTTTGGTGGTCGGAATTTCGAGTCGAGAGACCCTAGTTCGATCCCCAGGTGGCATTACCAATGAGTTTTTCTAAAACTTATGTACGAATTTCATCGTTGGCTAGCACATAAAGACGGCGAAGGACTCAGTTTCATATCAAAAGTAAACAGGTCTGCGACGGCCAGCAACGCCTCAGGCGTCAGGTGTCTCGTATTAAGATCTTCAATTTACTTAACATGTCCCGATTGCGGCAATCCTTCCTAAGGACCATAGACCCGTCTATGTTCTACAGAGAACCTTTTCACGCCATAGAGTAAGTAAAAACACATGGTAAGTCATTTAATGATAGTTTGCTAGAAGCCACATTAGTTGGTTAGCTGAGTTCAAAATGGATTTATATTAATGTTAACATTTTAAATGAATTAAGGTTTGAATTAAGGTATATTCACGGATATAATTTTAAAAAATATTTGTTGCTCCATTTTAATGAAAAAAGTTACGTGCGGCACTTATCAAAACTGAATTTTGTGAAAATTTGTTAGACGTGAGGCTGCACTTTCAGTGCTACTTTAAAAATAAAGGTTGGTTGTGTAGTCGGAATCGAGTCAAGAGACCCGAGTTCGATCCCCGGGTGGCAGGCTCGTATTATATCGTTGGCTTGGACATAAAGACGGCGACGGGCTCACCACCTGTCACGTTGTCCCGAAAATATCTTTGGTGGAAGGTGGGTCAAAAGGACTTAATTGTCTAGACTTGACCTCTGTCTACCCCTGTATTGGGAATTGCGTGAATATATATTTTTTTATCCCTCAATACATATTAGCAAGTATTACAAATATTAGGTAGGATAAACATTACATGTTCGATAAAATCGTTCATTACATATGTTTGCTTAGGATTTGTAATATTATATCGGAGCTTCAATCCCTTTGCCAGAGCAAATTACGAAAGTCTAATTGTTTGAATGAAAAAACTCAAATTCAAAATTCAATTATTTATAACACATAAAATAACAGGAGTCTAATCAGCCCTGATAATTGCTTTTTTTCAACAGTCGCTATTTACGACTGTACGTTTACTTTTTACTTCCACATAACATTATTTAATATTTTGAATTAACTTTTGATTTGTTTTCACACATTTAAAGCCTCAGCAGACTAATTGATTAGGTTGCGAACTATGAAACATAATGTCGCAGGTTCTGGTCCGCTATGTGATTACTGTGGTGAACCACTCCACATACAAGCATTGTAGCTTAGTTGGATTGGTTAACAGGAATACATGTAATATTATTTTAGGAAAAAACATATTCTAAGGCGGTCTAAAAAATTTCGGCCCACATTTCACGGTGGCTTATTACGGACAACGTGGCAAGTGGTAAACGTGGCGCCGTTTATCTCCAAGCCATCGATAGAAATCGTACATGTGGCAAAAGAAAACTCATGACATACGGATTATACGCCTTCCTCCCGTATATCCAGCTGCGGTCCCTTGATCTATAATTCTATCACCCAACAATTGACATATCGATTATTAATATTATATTAAAATAAATATATTTTTTTGTAAAACATGTTTACATATTATTTATGTGTCTTTTATTTGAAAAGACGTACAAGAAATTACATTACATTAATTTCTCCAAAAGTAAGGTATCTTCTCACATTCTTCAAGGCCGTCTCGAATTTCTCATAAACATAGAATTGCTTTGCATGTAGATGCCTAAGCTGATGAAGAATTTATTGGAAACTTCAAACACGATCATTTTAAAAGTAAGTTTTTTTTTATGCCTCACTTATCTTCACGCATAATCCCTAAAGGGGTAGCCACAAAGAACAGATCAGCAAGAGTCACGATCCTTACACACCTCTTTCGCTTTTTTCAGATTAATAATTTTCTACATACAATCACGTCTAGATGTCCGAGGACTGTAACCTCCCTTACACCTTACACGCTAATAATACGCTACGGTTAAACATGGTAGAAAAGTACCATGAAGATATTTGTTGCTGTATATTTCAATATCACGGATCACGGCAGGACTGCGTAAATTACCGCGGTATAAGCCTTCTCAGCGTCGTCGGTAAATTGTATGCGAAAGTGTTGATTGAAAGGGTTGTGAATGAAACGGACGAAAAGTATGGGATGCACAAGCGGGATTTAGAAAGGGAATGGGTGTACGGATCAGGTCTTTTCCTTGCGGTGCATAGCCGAAAAGTGTCTGGCTAAAAACCAGAAGGTCTATTGCACGTTCGTGGATTTAGAAAAGGCCTATGATAGAGTGGTGAGGACTGAATTGTGGTCAGCATTGTCCGTGAAAGGTGCCAGCAGTATCCTCATACGAGCATTGCAATCTCTTTATAGGGATTCCTGTGCTTGTGTAAGGATAAACGGGACATACACTGAATGGTTTAATATCGAAAAGGTGTTAGACAGGGATGTGTAGCGTCACCGTGGCTGTTTAATCTGTTTATTGACAATTACTTGACAGATTTAAAAGAGAATGAAAGTGGGTTGAGAATGAATGAGTTACTCGTCAAATGTTTTCTCGCAGTAGAGAATTGATCATCAGTAGCAGACGCAAGTAATACTCGTCAAAAGTATTACTTGCGTCTTCAGCCGGGAATTTTGAGACTACGATTGAGATAACGGCAGTTGATAGGCCAATATCCGTATTATTTTCTATCCATCGATATAAATCGTACATAAGTTTAGAAAAAAAAAACATTGATACGAGCCTACCACCTCGGGATCTTACCTGGGTCTTTTGACTACTCGGCTATTGTGACTGTACTTATTTAAAAATTATATAAAATCATACATACCTTTAAAAAATCATTGGTTCAAGCATGCCACCTAGGAATCGAACTCGATCCAAGTTCGATTCCTAGGTGGCATAATTGAACCTAATGCTCTAGATTCGAATTCGGATCACCCAAACATTTGGCTATCGTGATCATCCTTAAATATTTCTTATTGATAAATATTATTATATGATATCATATTCTATGACTCGAGAACAAAGAGCTTTCTCATCAAACTAAATTGTTGCCTCTGGTTGCATCCGAACTCAAAAATCTAACATAAACCATCATCATACTTTATTATTTTCTACTCAGATCAAGAACATTGGGTTTAAATTTTAACGTTTCAGTGTATGTTTTTTTTTAAGTAACTGCAATAATTGGTTCCGTGGACCATGTAAATTACCTTCCATTCCATTTCCATCTCCAATTCCGTATCCGATACATATTGAATGTTGCACATTAAATTAATTAACTTTTATTTTTTTTATTTTTGTATTTATTTTTTTTTTCATTATTTCAATCAACTCATTCGTCTTATCTCTCATGCCTCCTCTAACATTCCACGTGCCAACTCTGCACTCCGTCCTCCACCTTCCGCCAGGTCGGGCTGTGCGTGACGGGTGGCGGTCCCCATCGCCGCATTGCGCGCTGCATTTCACACCAACGGGAACGAACTGGTGTGCGTCGCCTTGGGGACGCCCTAACCCTCGTTGGCATGGGTGCGCAGCTGTAGAATTGCAGCCCTGAAAAGGGCTGGCAGGGTCGCGACGAGCACGCTTCTACAATGACCCCTTTTATTTGAAAGATGACCTTGTCTCAAAAATGGATAAAGGCGTGCTACGATGGTTTGGGCACGTTGAGCGAATAAGTGAAGACCGAATGGTGAAGAAAATATATAGCGCGAAAGTTAATATTAAAAGGTGTCGAGGTAGACCGAGATTAACTTTCGAAGACCATGTGAGCAAATTGCTCGAAGAGAGGAGGGTCAAGAGTACTCGGATACCTAGACGTGCATGTATGAAGAAGATGATGAATCTGAAAGAAGCGAAAGAAGTATGTAGGTATCGTAAGACTTGGCGATCTGTTCTTCTCAGGTTACCCTGTCAGGGATTGTGCGTGAAGATAAATAATAAATAAATATTTTTTTTTCTATATAAATAATAATAAATAAATATTAATATCTTAACGCAATTCCCAATACAGACCCACCTTCCGAAAGAAGGAAGATATTTTCGGGACAACGTGACAGGTGGTGAGCCCGTCGCTGTCTTTATGTCCAAGGTAACGATTTTATTATTCGTACATAAGTTTTGGAAAAACCCATTGGTACGAGCCTTCGACCTGGGGATCGAACTCGGGTCTCTTGACTCTAAATTACGACCACCCAACCTCGGCTATCGTGGTGATTTTCTATATAAATAAATAATAAATATCTTCACGCAATTCCAAATACAGGGGTAGACAGAGGTCTAGTCTAGACAATTAAGTCCCTTTGACCCACCTTCCACCGAAGATATTTTCGGGACAAAGTGACAGGTGGTGAGCCCGTCGCCGCCTTTATGTCCAAGCCAACGATAAAATTCGTACAAAAGTTTTTGAAAAACTCATTGGTACTGCCACCTGGGGGTTTTTCTATATAAGATCAATAAAAGGGATCGAGGTAGGCCGAGATCATGCTGATTCCATGTGAGCAAATTGCACGAAGAGGGAAGGTTCAGGAGTACTCAAATACCTTAACGTGCGTGTATGAAAAAAAAATTATGAATTTTAAGGAAGCAAATGACGTCTGTAAAGAAATGATCCCTGGCTACCCCGTCGTGAAATAATGCCTTACGTGGTAGCATAGCACTCATAGGCGCAAATATATATTATTATTATCATTATTCACGCCATTCTTAATAGTGAGGTAGATAAATGTCCAGACAGTTATGTCCTTTCATCCAACATTTAATTTATGGGGCAACATGGTAGGTAGTGATCCTGTCGCCTTTATGTCCAAACTATGTAAATCGTACATAGGTTTTGAAAAAACTCATTAGAGCCTACCACCTGGGGACCGAAATCGGCTACATCCAACCACTGGGCTATCGTTAATTTAAAATAATTTAAGAAATGATTATTTTAATTTTCGAGTGGAATAAACACGTGAAATAAGATTTTAAATAAACAATTTACGTAAAACAATTTATAAATATTTATTTACAGAAAAATTATGTTAATATTTACAATACTTATTAACTAAACTATTATAATCGTAGAGCTCTACTCCTCGTGGCATGGTACCAAGAACGCTGGCTGCATTTCCACGTTGAATGGCTAGACTTAACCGTTGAGCGAGAAAAGAACCAGCCCTCTTGTCACCAGCGGCAACGATAAGTCGCGGATACAATTCCTTTAGAAACTGCATCGCGCGGTGACCCCACGGACCGATTGTCGCTACGGCAAATGGAACAAATATATAGTCTCCTTTCAAAGACTCATATTTACGCCATTTAACCGATTCAGCTGCCTCTGATGCCGCCCCGGCCCTTATCGAAGTACCCTTGATATGAGAGGCCGCTAATGTATCGACGCAAGTTGCGTCCCACACAAGAGCTTTGCCTCTCTCCCAAGGGACTAAAGTCAAGCCGTCGGGTCTCTTACCATCCTCCTAAATATTCCACAAGGCTCTAAAACCGATGGAATATTTATGGAAACAAAAGCCCTTCGGATGACCTCATTCAAGGAACCGTGACGAGACAGTCTGCCGGCACTTTTTTGGCATGAAAGTCCGTGGAGGCCTAACTCGTCGACGTCGCTGCCACAAGGACATCGATGTGGTTGACAAATCGATGCTCCCAATCGTATTCCTACAGCTATACGTAAACTTTCGTTATCTAGTAATGTACCAAGGTTACTTGATGGTAAAGCATGTAGCCAGTAACTGGATTCCTTTGTCGAAACACCTAGAAAGCGGGCGCGGTCTCTGTCACAGTGAAAATTGTTCAGTAAGCATTTCTGCACATTCTGAACCAACGGGATATCCCACCGTTTTTGTGAGTTAGGTTCCAGTGGAATATCCTCGCCGGTACAGAGACATAACCATGCTTCTCTTGCCTCGTTAGCAAAGGTGAAGTCCAAATCATTCTTAAGAATTTTACGTGACAAATCATGAACACTGTGTACGGAGGCAAGAAAAGCCGGCGGCGCAATATTTGAAACCTCTTATACCGTCCAGCTAGATGAGACTAAAGATAAATTTAGAATTTTTCCAAAGCTAATTTGAGATTAAAGTCAATTTGTTTTAAAAATCAGAACATTTCCATGCTGGAGTCGAGCGGAGTAAATAAGTAAATTTAGGAACAAGAACGCAATGTTTTAAAATAGTAAGCGCTATATGAGAATTAAGAATATACAGTTTATTAACATGTTCTAAAAATTGATCAAATTTTACTTTCAAAAGAGGTTTCATAGTCTCTTTAAATAACGGCGCTCCAAGGAGGTAAACAGAATCCACCTCAGTTACTTTAATGCCAGGAGATATATTGTTAAAATTTTGAAACAAACTGTGTCTATGAGAAGACAAACGGTCAGGAATGAAAAGTTCATATTTAGTATTATTTAATTCAAGGCCAATGTTTTAAAATTTTGAATAATTTTTTGAAGGTCATTTTGCACGTCATCTGGCTTTCCTCCTAGGGTTCCGTCATCTAGGTACCAAACATTGAGTTTGGATTTTAACTTTGAAATAATCGGTTGAATTCCCAAACTAAACAATGTTGGGCCCAGTGGATCACCCTGGTGAACTCCGACGGCTGAGTCAATTAAGTGATTTTCGTAAAATAAATTAGAGTTTTGACTGTAACATTGCCAAACGTAATGGTAAATTTCCGTGGTATGTTTCGCAACCTCCTTCAGCAGGGTTGATCTGTCGATGGAGTTAAAGGCATTCCTAAGGTCAACTTCCAAGAGAACATCTGTTTTAAAATTTTGAAACAAACTGTGTCTATGAGAAGACAAACGGTCAGGAATGAAAAGTTCATATTTAGTATTATTTAATTCAAGGCCAATGTTTTAAAATTTTGAAACAAACTGTGTCTATGAGAAGACAAACGGTCAGGAATGAAAAGTTCATATTTAGTATTATTTAATTCAAGGCCAATGTTTTAAAATTTTGAAACAAACTGTGTCTATGAGAAGACAAACGGTCAGGAATGAAAAGTTCATATTTAGTATTATTTAATTCAAGGCCAATGTTTTAAAATTTTGAAACAAACTGTGTCTATGAGAAGACAAACGGTCAGGAATGAAAAGTTCATATTTAGTATTATTTAATTCAAGGCCAATGTTTTAAAATTTTGAAACAAACTGTGTCTATGAGAAGACAAACGGTCAGGAATGAAAAGTTCATATTTAGTATTATTTAATTCAAGGCCAATGTTTTAAAATTTTGAAACAAACTGTGTCTATGAGAAGACAAACGGTCAGGAATGAAAAGTTCATATTTAGTATTATTTAATTCAAGGCCAATGTTTTAAAATTTTGAAACAAACTGTGTCTATGAGAAGACAAACGGTCAGGAATGAAAAGTTCATATTTAGTATTATTTAATTCAAGGCCAATGTTTTAAAATTTTGAAACAAACTGTGTCTATGAGAAGACAAACGGTCAGGAATGAAAAGTTCATATTTAGTATTATTTAATTCAAGGCCAATGTTTTAAAATTTTGAAACAAACTGTGTCTATGAGAAGACAAACGGTCAGGAATGAAAAGTTCATATTTAGTATTATTTAATTCAAGGCCAATGTTTTAAAATTTTGAAACAAACTGTGTCTATGAGAAGACAAACGGTCAGGAATGAAAAGTTCATATTTAGTATTATTTAATTCAAGGCCAATGTTTTAAAATTTTGAAACAAACTGTGTCTATGAGAAGACAAACGGTCAGGAATGAAAAGTTCATATTTAGTATTATTTAATTCAAGGCCAATGTTTTAAAATTTTGAAACAAACTGTGTCTATGAGAAGACAAACGGTCAGGAATGAAAAGTTCATATTTAGTATTATTTAATTCAAGGCCAATGTTTTAAAATTTTGAAACAAACTGTGTCTATGAGAAGACAAACGGTCAGGAATGAAAAGTTCATATTTAGTATTATTTAATTCAAGGCCAATGTTTTAAAATTTTGAATAATTTTTTGAAGGTCATTTTGCACGTCATCTGGCTTTCTCCTAGGGTTCCGTCATCTAGGTACCAAACATTGAGTTTGGATTTTAACTTTGAAATAATCGGTTGAATTCCCAAACTAAACAATGTTGGGCCCAGTGGATCACCCTGGTGAACTCCGACGGCTGAGTCAATTAAGTGATTTTCGTAAAATAAATTAGAGTTTTGACTGTAACATTGCCAAACGTAATGGTAAATTTCCGTGGTATGTTTCGCAACCTCCTTCAGCAGGGTTGATCTGTCGATGGAGTTAAAGGCATTCCTAAGGTCAACTTCCAAGAGAACATCTGTTTGACAATTCGTTAAAAAGTACGCACTGAATGTACAGCTGCCTCACAACCTCCTCTGCTACCGAAGCCTAACTGAATAGGCTGAAATTTTGACTTTAGATCGGAGGTTATGTGCTTACATGCTAATTTAGAAGTTAAACGTCTAAAACGTAAACAATTAATATTAGATACCACAAACAAAAATCTGGCGGCGTTCCATTTTCAAATAGCATTTTTAAATTAGATTCTGCATTCGGGAGTGAACTCTAACAAATAGATATACAATTTTAGAAAATCTTGTTTTTGTATGTGCTTCAACACAAATGTGAATCAATTTCAAGTCTAAAAAAATTGTCTAAAGATAAGATAGTGGTGACCTGAATCACCTATTTATTTTGATTTATAGATACCAGACTTAAATTCAAACTATTGAAGCAAACCAAATTCACATGTTTCATAGCATCGAAATTTTTATATTTACAAAACAGTAGGTAAATAAACATATAAATAAATAGTAAAGAATATATACAACTTGAAAATAAATAACATAATGAGACAAGGGTGACAAGACACCCTGTTAAAAGAGTAGCGCAAACTGCGAAGTCGCGTAGTAAAGTCTACGAGCCGTAGATCTCTTATGATAGACTTTAACTAAAAATGTTTGTAGGATATTATGATGACACTAATAAAGTTATGAACGTGACGCGTCCAGTATGATGCGAGTAGATAATCTCTCTTTAATCTTATAATGTTTATTTTATTTCTAGAGTCATGGATGTTTTTTAGTTTGCTTATATAATTATTTATCTATACATACAGTATTGCAGGTTTAAATAATTAGACAGCAGTAAGCAAAGTTCACTACCCGTCACGTTGTCCCAAAACAAGAACGTCGTAAGGACTAAATCTAGACATCTAACTACTCTTGTATTGCGAAATTGCGTAAAACATTCGCAACCACTTACACGCTTGTGGATTGTTTGCCAATTTTCCTCCATTCAAATAAAGTTTCGTTTAGTAATTGATATTCAGTACCAACTCATGTACAATATTGTCCCATCACTACCCTCGGTCATTGAATATTCCGACGTGACCAGACTGAGGGTCGGGTGAGCACGGAAAAGAGAAAAAATGCGCTCGCTATCAGTTTTATTGTACGTAAGATTGATATTGTTTTCGTGAAACGTACGAAATAAACTTTATGTGACACGCTTTGAAAACAGAGTACCACATTACGACATATTTGTCTTAAATGAAATAGGTTGATCGAAAATATTTTGTTACCAATTTATTTAAGGGTAGGCACACACGCGCAGACGAGGCAGCTGATGATAGTAAGGCAAATAATATAAAACATATGCGATTGAGTTACGTTGGCTCTTAAATACAGTATTGGACACGGTAATCGAAAAGGATTCCATTACTTAATGGGCGGAATGAACTTTCAGTTTTTTGAAAAATTAAAGCAGTAGATAAAATTTTATTTAAATATTTTATTTAAATTAAGAAATTATATTTATATTTACAATACTTATTAAGTAATACTTACTAACTAACTACTTATTAACTACTTACGGATGATTGACAAATTCTCAAATTATAACGAGTAAATAAGTTATAATAAGATAGTGAATATCATTACGCATACTCCCACGCCAGGAATAGATAGAGGTCTAGACAATTGAGTAGTTCATATTCATTACAAAAATATTTTTTCTCTAGCGTAATTCGAACTCGAAGGCTTGTGACCCTATAACTAACATATTGTAATATTTATATATTTATTTATTCCAAACCACAAGAATTGAAGCTGCTAACTTTGGTATCAGAGTAATGTATGCTATGTTGTTTATATTTATGTAAATAAAATTAATAAATATCTTCACGCAATTCCCAATACAGGGTAGACAGAGGTCACGTCTAGACAATTAAGTCCACCGAAGATATTTTCAGGACAACGTGACAGGTGGTGAGCCCGTCGCTTTCTTTATGTCCAAGGTAACGATGTTATTATTCGTACATAAGTTTTGAAAAACTCATTGGTACTGCCACCTGGGGTTTTCTATAAGATCAATAAAAGGGATCGAGGTAGGCCGAGATCATGCTGATTCCATGTGAGCAAATTGCACGAAGAGGGAAGGTTCAGGAGTACTCAAATACCTTAACGTGCGTGTATGAAAAAAATTATGAATTTTCAAAGCAAATGACGTCTGTAAAGAAATGATCCTAGCTACCCGTCGTGAAATAATGCCTTACGTGGTAGCATAGCACTCATAGGCGCAAATATATATATATATATATATATATATATATATATATATATATATATATATATATATATATATATATATATATATATATATATATATATATATATATATATATATATATATATATATATATATATATATATATATATATATATATATATATATATATATATATATATATATATATATATATATATATATATATATATATATATATATATATATATATATATATATATATATATATATATATATATATATATATATATATATATATATATATATATATATATATATATATATATATATATATATATATATATATATATATATATATATATATATATATATATATATATATATATATATATATATATATATATATATATATATATATATATATATATATATATATATATATATATATATATATATATATATATATATATATATATATATATATATATATATATATATATATATATATATATATATATATATATATATATATATATATATATATATATATATATATATATATATATATATATATATATATATATATATATATATATATATATATATATATATATATATATATATATATATATATATATATATATATATATATATATATATATATATATATATATATATATATATATATATATATATATATATATATATATATATATATATATATACATACTTATACATACATATAAATATTTTAACATGTGTGTAAGTACGAACACAGTGAAGGAAAGAAAAGAAGGAAATTTGGAAAAATATATAGGAAAACAATAATTTATTAACTTGAGAGTGCCAAAAAATAATCGTTAAGTAGACTTTTAAAATTTGAAGAGATTGTGCCTTTGAATATTGAGTAGTAAATCATTCCAAAGTTGTATTGCTTGGACAGTAAAAGACTTGCCGTAAAATGAGGTAAGATTAGTAGGCATTTTTAAAGCCAAGCAATAAGGAGAACATAATTCTCGCTCATGGTACACATGTCTATAATGAAATTGATCTTTCAGGTAAGTGGGAGTTTTTGGGTCAAACAGTACACGGTAAAGAAGAAAGAGAATAATGATAAAATAAAAATAAAGAAAGAGAATAATGATAAAATAAAAATAAAGAAAGAGAATAATGATAAAATAAAAATAAAGAAAGAGAATAATGATAAAATAAAAATAAAGAAAGAGAATAATGATGAATAAAGAGAATAGCAACAGTTGTTTGCAATGGTTCCTGCGGCGTGCAACTCGGTGCAGGCGTATAGGATTTCGCGGTAAGCCACTTCGAAATTTAAATATTCACCTATTTTCACCGTTGTCACGATAGCCGAGTTGTTGGGTGGTCGGAATGTCGAGTCGAGAGACCCGAGTTCGATCCCCAGGTGGCAGTACCAATGAGTTTTTCAAAAACTTATGTACGAATTTCATCGTTGGCTTGGACATAAAGGCGGCGACGGGCTCACCACCTGTCACGTTGTCCGAAAATATCTTCGGTGGAAGGTGGGTCGAAGGGATTTAATTGTCTAGACTTGACCTCTGTCTACCCCTATATTGGGAATTGCGTGAAGATATTTATTCATTTTATTTTAAATGTTTAGACAATTTAGTGACAGGTGGTGAGCCCGTCGCCGTCTTTATGACCAAGCCAACGATGTAATTATTCGTACATAAGTTTTTGAAAAACCCATTGGTACGTGCCTGTCACCTGAGGGTGAAACTCGGATCTCTTGATTCGAAATTCCGTCTACCCAACCACTCGGCTATCGTGACGTTTTATCTTTGTAAGTAATTATTTTTGTTTTTAAGAAAAAAAAAATTGATAAAGCGTCGCGTACTTCGGTAGCTAGTTTTCATTACAGCCGAGTTTTAAACCAGTATCCTGAGTAACTTTTGCTGGCCGTCAAATATGTTGTTTTCTTTTCTTGCCTAACAAATTTATGCCCCTGAAACTTTCAGATTTATTATCACGAGGTGCTCGTACAGACAATGTCACCATATCCTTTGAAGCAGTTTATCTAAACTTAGTGACATGTTCAGCTTTATCACCACTGAGTTTATAAACTGCTTGTTAAGTAAAATTTTAAATTTCTCAGTTATGGTAATCAAATGTCTAAAAAAATCACGATTGCCGAGTGGTTGGGTGGTCAGAATTTCGAGTCAACAGACCCGAGCCGATCCACAGGCAGGCTCGTACCAATGGATTTTTCAAAATGTTCGAATTATATCGCTGGCTTGGACATAAAGACGGCGACGGGCGCACCACCTGTCACGTTGTCCCGAAATATCTTCGGTGGAAGGTGGGTCAAAGGGACTTAACTGTCTAAACTAGATCGCTGTCTACCCCTGTATTGGGAATGGCGTGAAGATATTTATATATTTATTTATTCCAAACCACAAGAATTGAAGCTGCTAACTTTGGTATCAGAGTAATGTATGCTATGTTGTTTCTATTTATGTAAATAAAATTAATAAATTCTTCACGCAATTCCCTATACAGAGGTAGAAAATGTCTAGTCTAGACAATTAAGTCCACCGAAGATATTTTCGGGACAACGTGACAGGTGGTGAGCCCGTCGCTTTCTTTATGTCCAAGGTAACGATGTTATTATTCGTACATAAGTTTTGAAAAACCCATTGGTACGAGCCTTCGACCTGGGGATCGAACTCGTGTCTCTTGACTCGAAATTCCGACCACCCAACCACTCGGCTATCGTGGTGATTTTCTATATAAATAATAATAAATATCTTCACGCAATTCCCAATACAGGGTAGACAGAGGTCTAGTCTAGACAATTAAGTCCCTTTGACCCACCTTCCACCGAAGATATTTTTGTGACGACGTGACAGATGGTGAGCCCGTCGCTTTCTTTATGTCCAAGGTAACGATGTTATTATTCGTACATAGGTTTTGAAAAAACTCATTAGAGCCTACCACCTGGGGACCGAAATCGGCTACATCCAACCACTGGGCTATCGTTAATTTAAAATAATTTAAGAAATGATTATTTTAATTTTCGAGTGGAATAAACACGTGAAATAAGATTTTAAATAAACAATTTACGTAAACAATTAATATTAGATACCACAAACAAAAAATCTGGCGGCGTTCCATTTTCAAATAGCATTTTTAAATTAGATTCTGCATTCGGGAGTGAACTCTAACAAATAGATATACAATTTTAGAAAATCTTGTTTCTTGTATGTGCTTCAACACAAAATGTGAATCAATTTCAAGTCTAAAAAAAAATTGTCTAAAGATAAGATAGTGGTGACCTGAATCACCTATTTATTTTGATTTATAGATACCAGACTTAAATTCAACCTATTGAAGCAAACCAAATTCACATGTTTCATAGCATCGAAATTTTTTATATTTACAAAAACAGTAGGTAAATAAACAAATAAATAAATAGTAAAGAATATATACAACTTGAAAATAAATAACATAATGAGACAAGGGTGACAAGACACCCTGTTAAAAGAGTAGCGCAAACTGCGAAGTCGCGTAGTAAAGTCTACGAGTCGTAGATCTCTCTTATGATAGACTTTAACTAAAATGTTTGTAGGATATTATGATGACACTAATAAAGTTATGAACGTGACGCGTCCAGTATGATGCGAGTAGATAATCTCTCTTTAATCTTATAATGTTTATTTTATTTCTAGAGTCATGGATGTTTTTTAGTTTGCTTATATAATTATTTATCTATACATACAGTATTGCAGGTTTAAATAATTAGACAGCAGTAAGCAAAGTTCACTACCCGTCACGTTGTCCCGAAAATATCTTCGGTGGAAGGTGGGTCAAAGGGACTTAATTGTCTAGACTTGACCTCTGTCTACCCCTGTATTGGGAATTGCGTGAAGATATTTTTTTTTTAGTAAAATTAAGAGCAAACTTCACATAGTATAATTTTATTCATAAGAAATTAACTATTAACAATAGCATTCGTTTATAAAACAAACAGAAGTTATTTTAATAGCATGCGTTGTAATTGGAAATTAAAGTACATTCATCGTTAAATGGATCGAGGTTTGATTGTTTGTAAAAATACCACAATCCCAAAAAAATATTTTCTTCTTTCCCTACCCACGGGAAGAAAAGCTATATGCTTATAAATTACCGTAAATTTTAGGTTGTTACTGGATAGATATTTATCTTCATTAGAGACAATATTCCTTGTCAATCAGATGTATTGAAAAAGAAACTAAGAGGTGAGCAATCTGGTAGGTTTGAAAGATGTTCTTATCACTAAAATGGATAAAGGGATGCTTCGATGGTTTCAAACGTTGATCGATTGAATAGATACCGGGTGGCGAAGAAAGTATTATGTGGGAAACTTAGTATTAAAAGTGGTCGAGGTAGTTCGTTGGTAACTTTTTTGCATTGGATTTTGAAAATTGGTTTGGTAGGTTGAAAAGAGTATTTGGATACCTAGGTATGAGTGTAATGAATTTGACAAAACAGAATGAGATATGGAAGGAAGAATCGATGGCAAAGGTGAACACTTGGCGACTTGTTCTCTCTGGCTACCACTTCAGGGACTAACACGTGAAGTTACCTAATAATTATTAAACATATAATTGAGGAGCTGTAAGAAAAATGTGTTCAAATGTGTTCAACAGTGGATATCTTAATTTATAAATTTGAGCGAAACGGCTGGCAATTCCCCGTTCAATTTAAGAAATCGTTGTCAAACAAAAATTAACTTTCCAGTTTCAAAGGGTTAATTGTAAAGCCTTCCTTCGTCAATTTCATTACAATTAAGAGAAAATGTACGTGAACAATAGAGTTCTGACAATAACGCTTGATTTCGTTCACAATGTTTCGTAAAATAACTTAAAATTTTTCTACAAGTCGCGATTAAGTTTAATAATTCTAATAAAATTAATTATTACAATTTCGGAAACCTTAAAACTACAAACGGTGGTCATATCGCTTTAAGCGATTTCTGCCTGACAAACCGGGTATTAAAGGAATATATATATATATATATATATATATATATATATATATATATATATATATATATATATATATATATATATATATATATATATATATATATATATATATATATATATATATATATATATATATATATATATATATATATATATATATATATATATATATATATATATATATATATATATATATATATATATATATATATATATATATATATATATATATATATATATATATATATATATATATATATATATATATATATATATATATATATATATATATATATATATATATATATATATATATATATATATATATATATATATATATATATATATATATATATATATATATATATATATATATATATATATATATATATATATATATATATATATATATATATATATATATATATATATATATATATATATATATATATATATATATATATATATATATATATATATATATATATATATATATATATATATATATATATATATATATATATATATATATATATATATATATATATATATATATATATATATATATATATATATATATATATATATATATATATATATATATATATATATATATATATATATATATATATATATATATATATATATATATATATATATATATATATATATATATATATATATATATATATATATATATATATATATATATATATATATATATATATATATATATATATATATATATATATATATATATATATATATATATATATATATATATATATATATATATATATATATATATATATATATATATATATATATATATATATATATATATATATATATATATATATATATATATATATATATATATATATATATATATATATATATATATATATATATATATATATATATATATATATATATATATATATATATATATATATATATATATATATATATATATATATATATATATATATATATATATATATATATATATATATATATATATATATATATATATATATATATATATATATATATATATATATATATATATATATATATATATATATATATATATATATATATATATATATATATATATATATATATATATATATATATATATATATATATATATATATATATATATATATATATATATATATATATATATATATATATATATATATATATATATATATATATATATATATATATATATATATATATATATATATATATATATATATATATATATATATATATATATATATATATATATATATATATATATATATATATATATATATATATATATATATATATATATATATATATATATATATATATATATATATATATATATATATATATATATATATATATATATATATATATATATATATATATATATATATATATATATATATATATATATATATATATATATATATATATATATATATATATATATATATATATATATATATATATATATATATATATATATATATATATATATATATATATATATATATATATATATATATATATATATATATATATATATATATATATATATATATATATATATATACATATACAAGACATATGTATATGATTTTATATGCTGTGCTAAAGGAACCCATAAGAACGAATAGCTACTGGCCGTATTTTGTATTTCGAAAAGGATAGCAACCGACTCACCACCTGTTATTTCATTCCAAATGATTCACTGAGAAATTTAGGCCGAATTAACTAAAATTGTATCTAACTCTAACTAAATTAGTATTCGGAAATGTGTAACGAAATAATATGAAAAAGGATAAAATATAATATGGTATATGGAGCAAAAACATACATATCTATTTACTACAGCACATTCCTCTTCCATGTATTTACATTTCTTTGCATTTAAATTTTCTCTATTTGTGTAGAAGAAAATTTCCTACAAATATTTTAAACGTAATTTAAAACTTCTTTGATTCATCTTTCACAAGGATTTGTAGGAGTAGAGTCTCTACTAACTTAAATGAAAAGTATCCACTATACTTCCATCCCGTTCGTGTTACCATAACAGGAGTAGTACATTCAAAATTTATTTGAGAATTAAAACATAAAATTTTATAAATATTATTAGGACCTACATCAGTAATTTTTATTTAAATTATAGATTAAGTCACGATAGCCGAGTTGTTGGGTGGTCGGAATTTCGAGTCGAGAGACCCGAGTTCGATCCCCAGGTGGCAGTACCAATGAGTTTTTCAAAAAGCTTATGTACGAATTTCATCGTTGGCTTGGACATAAAGGCGGCGACGGGCTCACCACCTGTCACGTTGTCCCGAAAATATCTTCGGTGGAAGGTGGGTCAAAGGGACTTAATTGTCTAGACTTGAACTCTGTCTACCCTGTACTGGGATTTGCTGTATTGGGAATTGCGTGAAGAAATTTTTGTGACGACGTGACAGATGGTGATCTTGTCGCCGTCTTTATGTCCAAGCCAACGATGAAATTGTAATAAGTTTTGAAAAACTCATTGGTACTGCCACCTGGGGATCGAACTCAGGTCTCTCGACTCGAAATTCCGACCACCCAACAACTCGGCTATCGTGCCTTCCACTCAGGTCTCATAAATCGAATCCCGATCGCCTAACCACTTGGCTATTGTGACGAGGATATTTTTTACATTGCGTTTATATACAAATTGTAAAAAAGTGTAACGAAATAATATGAAAAAGGATAAAATATAATATGGTATATGGAGCAAAAACATACATATCTATTTACTACAGCACATTCCTCTTCCATGTATTTACATTTCTTTGCATTTAAATTTTCTCTATTTGTGTAGAAGAAAATTTCCTACAAATATTTTAAACGTAATTTAAAACTTCTTTGATTCAACTTTCACAAGGATTTGTAGGAGTAGAGTCTCTACTAACTTAAATGAAAAGTATCCACTATACTTCCATCCCGTTCGTGTTACCATAACAGGAGTAGTACATTCAAAATTTATTTGAGAATTAAAACATAAAATTTTATAAATATTATTAGGACCTCCATCAGTAACTTTTTTTTATTTAAATTATAGATTAGTTGGGTGAGTTGTTGGTGGTCGGAATTTCGAGTCGAGAGACCCGAGTTCGATCCCCAGGTGGCAGTACCAATGAGTTTTTCAAAAAGTTATGTACGAATTTCATCGTTGGCTTGACATAAAGGCGGCGACGGGCTCACCACCTGTCACGTTGTCCCGAAAATATCTTCGGTGGAAGGTGGGTCAAAGGGACTTAATTGTCTAGACTTGACCTCTGTCTACCCCTGTATTGGGAATTGCGTGAAGATATTTTTTTTTTAGTAAAATTAAGAGCAAACTTCACATAGTATAATTTTATTCATAAGAAATTAACTATTAACAATAGCATTCGTTTATAAACAAACAGAAGTTATTTTAATAGCATGCGTTGTAATTGGAAATTAAAGTACATTCATCGTTAAATGGATCAAGGTTTGATTGTTTGTAAAATACCACAATCCCAAAAATATTTTCTTCTTCCCTACCCACGGGAAGAAAAGCTATATTCTTATAAATTACCGTAAATTTTAGGTTGTTACTGGATAGATATTTATCTTCATTAGAGACAATATTCTTTGTCAATCAGATGTATTGAAAAAGAAACTAAGAGGTGAGCAATCTGGTAGGTTTGAAAGATGTTCTTATCACTAAGATGGATAAAGGATGCTTCGATGGTTTCAAACGTTGATCGATTGAATAGATACCGGTGGCGAAGAAAATATTCTGTGGGAAACTTAGTATTAAAAGTGGTCGAGGTAGTTCGTTGGTAACTTTTTGCATTTAAATTTTCTCTATTTGTGTGGAAGAAAATTTCCTGCAAAAATTTTAAACGTAATTTAAAACTTCTTTGATTCTCTTTTCACAAGGATTTGTAGACGTAGAGTCTCTACTAACTTAAATGAAAAGTATCCACTGAAATTCCATGTAAAAGCCATCGTTTACCATAACAGGAGTAGTACGTTTAAAATTTATTTAAGAATTAAAATATGAAATTTTATAAATATTATTAAGACCTAAATCTGTAATTTTTTTATTTAAATTACAGATTAGTTGGGTGAGTTGTTGGTGGTCGGAATTTCGAGTCGAGAGACCCGAGTTCGATCCCCAGGTGGCAGTACCAATGAGTTTTTCAAAAAGTTATGTACGAATTTCATCGTTGGTTTGACATAAAGGCGGCGACGGGCTCACCACCTGTCACGTTGTCCTGAAAATATCTTCGGTGGAAGGTGGGTCAAAGGGACTTAATTGTCTAGACTTGACCTCTGTCTACCCCTGTATTGGGAATTGCGTGAAGATATTTTTTTTTTAGTAAAAAATTAAGAGCAAACTTCACATAGTATAATTTTATTCATAAGAAATTAACTATTAACAATAGCATTCGTTTATAAAACAAACAGAAGTTATTTTAATAGCATGCGTTGTAATTGGAAATTAAAGTACATT